>CALYDF020001164.1:0-24952 GCA_944474145.2 Dicrocoelium dendriticum
GTACCAACTCAATATGAGGATCCTGATGCGAAAGAGAATCTCGGATGTCTGGTGCAGGAGGCTGAGATAGAACCTTTGACCTGACATCAGTAAATCCAGAAACCTGTTTGTCTTCAGGTTTATAGACATCTTACTTTATTCATAAAACATTGGCAGCGGCATCACGTCGACGAAAATGGTATGTACGCTGAATATGTCCAAACTGCAAACAGCAACGTTGACAATTACCTAATGCAAAGTTTGGAGCCGAACGACGTTCTGAAGACCAAAAGTATGCGGAGAAAGCGTTGAAAAGTTGTTGAACATTGCCCCCAAAACCGCCACCACGATAACGCATTAAGGTATTTAACAATGAAGCGGAACCATGGCCTAGTTGTGATGCAGATGAACATTACATCTTATGCGATTCTGTAACAAAGCGCTGCCAAATTCTGGAACTCTCTGTTGCAACCGTAGCAAGAGTAGGAACAACGATCTAGGGCATACTTTCATGAAAATATCATCAGCAGTGTTGTCAGGATCCAAACTTGAAGGCCGATTGAAATCTGGCAAGCAGACGCTAAACCTAGATCCCTAGAAGTTTGAAAAAGTTTAGACTGCTGGTGAAATCTAGCAGTGGATGGTGGAGCTTTGGCTTCTTCATTCATACGAGTAAGTTTGAAGAGCGTGGACTGACATGGTCGGTGTTGTGTCTGCGAGTTATTTGTCAATGGAATAGCACCAGCGCGAATGCCTTAGGCATTTTCTCAAACTGTCAATCGGTTGCGTCGGCAGAGATTGATGGAGCCCACATAAAAGAATCAGAAAACTGGGGGCAGGATGTACTTAATTTCCTACATTATTTATTCATGCGGCAGCTTTTAATATACACCCAATGTGTAAATGTGTGGAAGTGTAGCTAAGAAATCCGCACTGTTTTAGACGGGATTTTTTGGGCAGCGATTTTAAGGCTACGCTTGGAAAGGAACTTCGTCCAACACGTAAGACAACTAAACTGTCTTTCTTTATATCCCAACACTGTCTGTAGAACAGCTGGTTTGCTACAGTGTGCTGCCAACTGCCTTTACAGGCCCCAACTTGTCCAAAAAGCGTGCAGTGATGACGTGTAGAAACACAGAGATGTGATGGAACTGCAGTCCATCCTTTGCGTTTGTGTGTTGAAGAAATTTGCTGGGTGCTAGTGGTATCGGGATACTCAACGGTGTTGAGGGAGCAGTAGCTCCAACAAAGATGTCATTTTACTTATTCCGCAACTGATACTGTAAGTTGCTAAAAATGTACCCATTTGGCTACATAAAGTTTACCTTGACTTGACTTGGCTCGACTTGACATAATCGTATTGATGATGTATGGGATAGAGTTGATGGCACAGTGGAGTGGGTGTGCGAATCTGCTAACTCAGATGAAAAGAGACAGGGAACATTCCGTTCAAAGGATTTGTGGTGATACCAGCAGATCCACGGCTCTGGTAATGCCGTAGAGGGACGACAGAAACACAATTGGGGAGGTGCGCTCGGGTCGTTCATAGTCTCAGCTTTAGTTGCCATCCCTTATGTCACATCGTCTTAAGATCCAACCGGCAGTTTCCTTCTGTATTCCAACAGGTTCACCAACCTCTCGGATATCCAGTGACTGGTGCGGTGACGATCTATGGTACCACAAACGGACGCTCCTGCGTCCGGCATGTAGATCGAAACCCCTTTCCACTGCAACTAAGTGCCCTTACAATGAGGGAGTGAACGATCAATGCGCTAAACATCCTGTTAGGCTTGTCTGACAATGGGCTGGGAGGGCCTCCCAGCTACCAATCGAGGGAAGTGCTTGATAGGTCTCTCGCTAAAGTTCATGGGAAATGCACAGCGTACCGACGCATGTTAAAAGTCGACGCAAATATTCTAAAAGGAGCAGCAATCCATGTAGGAACCACGCGACATGTAACTTATGGCAATGTGATCTACTTGGATCCATCGCTGGTCAGCTACAGGAGGACGCCAAGTGGCACCTCGATACTCTTTGAGTCTAAAAGAGGTGCTATTTAGATTCAGCTGGTGCTCCGCACACAGAAATAACAGACGCTCGCCGTTGTCCGTACGGTCAGAGTTAAGCCCATAATTATCACCTAGCTGGGCTTCTGAAGACCCCAGGCGACCTAATTGAGCATTCATATTCCTTGTACACTATGACAGCTGAAGTGGTAACACGTCGTCGAAGTGTCTTTAGCTCATGATGTGTTCTTGACAGCATCAGAACTTTAGTCGGTGGGAACATTTTCGGAAAGCGTAAACAAGCAGCCTCTTGTAATACTTGGTAAGCCAACGTTAGTTGATGTTTATCACAGGAGTTGCACATGAACGGCAGTTCAAGGGAATGCAATCAACTAACGAGGACTCAGCCTTGGAGATGAGAACGATGCCTAACCCAGCTTGACACCTGTGCTGCATCAGCGTCTTCGGATGCGTGCAACCAATAACGAGAGAACAAGCTGGGCACAGTTAATTCAACAACCCCATGAAGGTCACGGATCTTAGTTTCTGATACGCAACACGTCAATATTTAGGGTGTTACCGTGTCGACCTAGTTGTCTTAAACTGCGAAGTTGCGACCATAATTTCCCTCCATAATTAAAAAGAATAAAATCAAAAAACGAAGGTTGCGGAATAGCATTGTCATGTCGGGCACAATCGTCAATCACAAAACAAGCAAACAAAACGAAATGCAAAACAAGATCACATTAACTCCGTTAATGATCAAGTGCGTTTCAGGCCCGTCAAATATTCCCGCAGAAACGCGCCAGAAACTCCGGTATAATGGATGTGGAAAGCGAGGTCCAATTCCCCTCCACAGCGCAGCATCTTAAAGCCACTCCGAGACGCGACCCAACTGCGCACCTTTTGGCAATGCTCATATACAAACTACTATCCCATCGTGAGAGCTATCTTCCCTAACTTAATAACTCATAGCATTGGCTGTGATTTGTTTGTCGTTAAAGGGCTTTCAGAGGACCACTTGCCCTTCTTCCTCTTCGCCTCAGCTGGGAGTCGGTTAGGTCACGTGGTTTTGTGTGCGTCGTTAGCCGGGCAGCGTTCGCGTCGAAGTCGCTAGCGCGCGTCTACTGTAACCCCCTCTCGTGTGCGTCCGTTCCGAGCGCTCACCGTCTACCCGGATACGTGCGGCTAGGATCGTTCTCACGTTCGCTCAATTTCCGTCTCCCCAGCGCGTACCCCGGGCCAAGCTAACGCCGTCAGGTCAGCGTTCCAATCCGTTAGATTGGCCAGCGTTCCAATCCGCTAGCGTAGGCGTGCTCCAACCGTGCTGGTGACAATCTTATCAGGCATCATTAACGCAATCATTACAGAGGTGTTCCTTCAATTATAAGATAACTAAATTGATGTCCGTGCTAACCGAAAAGCTCTCCAGTTCTTCCCTTCATGCAGGTACAAGCGCTAATTCTCAGTCAGTGGACCATGTGATTAGCGGCATCAGCGAATTCCTGTTCGACGCCAAGGCCGGGGTAACGAGCGAATCATGGTATAAGCGGTACGAGGATCTGTTCACCGTTGACTTGGCTTGCCAGGACGACGCGTGGAAGGTCCGGCTGCTTCTGCGCAAACTTGGTACGCTCGAACACCAACGCTATACTAACTTCATCTTACCGAGGAACCCACACGACGTTACCTTTGACGAGACGGTCCGAACGTTGTCCCAGATTTTTGGCGAGTAGTCCTCTCTGTTCAATGCTTGTTATCAATGTCTGCAGCTGGTCAAGCGTGATGCCGACGACTTCATTACGTAGGCAGGCGTGGCCAACTGTGAATGCCAACGCCTTCAATTTGGCTCACTCACCGAGGACCAATTCAAATGCCTACTTTTCGTCTCTGGCCACCAGTCTCCACACGATGCCGATATCCGGACGCGCCTCCTGTCCAAGCTACAACAGGATAGCTCAGTCACACTCCAGAACCTGGTCGAGGAGTGTCAAACGCTGCTTAACCTGAAGCACGATTCTGCCATGATCCAGAACACCGCCGCACCCGGTATGGTCCAGGCAGTTACAGCACCGAGGGCGCAATCGTCCGCGCGCCCCACCCAATCCGACCGAGCGAAGTCCCCACCCTACGCGTGCCGATTCTGTGGTGCCTGGCATTTCCACAGCGACTGCAATTTCCGTCAGCAGCGTTGTCAATGTTGTGGCAGGGTGGGGCACCGGGATGGATACTGCCATCTCACACCTCTCAAGGTGGCCAAAACTGGGCTGGCCCACACTCGGGATCCAAAGAAGAGGTCCCGACCCAGACGCACACCCAAACCTGGTCCGGTTGACAGCTCTCTGAACCTGCTGGCCACGTTCCAAATCAACGCTGCAGATCGGAGAAAATTCGTCGACGTCTTGAGCAACGGTCAGTCGGTCCGATTGCAGTTGGACACTGCGTCGGACATCACGATCATTTCCGAGGATCTCCGGCGATCCCTTGGCAAGCCACCGTACAAACCGACCTCCCAATCTACCACCAGCGCCTGTGATGGTCGCGTGCAGCTAACTGGACATCTGCACTGCTCCGTCTCCTTCCGGAGCGCCAGGCTCAACGTGAGCTGCTACATCATGAAGGCGAAGCACAACTTGCTTGATCACGACTGGCTCGAAACCCTTGGTTTGGCCGATCTTCCTCTTACAGCCATCTGCAACGCAGTACATTTTCCGGCAGTACCAAACAACAGAAACGACGACAAAGTCAGTCAATCCGCCCCCGTGTTCCAGGATAGTCAACAAGCCTCAAAGATGCCACCACATCAATCACCCGTTCCTTGGCATCCGCCAGCAAAACCGTGGTCCCGAGTGCACATTGACTAAGCGGGTCCCATCGATGGTATTTCCTATCTGATCGTGGTCGAGGCCCATTCCAAATGGCCAGAAGTGGTCGCCGTCAACCCACCAACCGCATCCATCACTCTGGGTTGTCTCCAACGAATCTTCCGTCAACATGGCTTTCCCGAGGTTTTGGTGTCCGACAACGGTATCCACTTTACGTCTTCCATTTTCGAAGACTTTTGTCGCCGACACTGCATCCAACACCTCCGCTCACCGCCTTACCATTCCCAGTCCAATAGTCAAGCGGAGCGACTTGTCGACACCTTAAGAGGGCGCTTTTGAAAGTTCGAGGGGAAGGGAACGTGGATGAGGGTCTTCAAGCCTTCCTGCTCTCGTACCGGTCCACACCGAATCCAGCTACGCCAGGATGCCAGTCACCAGCTGAAGCATTGATGGGCCGCAACCTACGCACCACCAACGAAGCGCTCATTCCGACTGAGAAGCCACCTAGTCACTCTAGTGCCTGCACCAAGCACAAAGAATTCGTCGTTGGAGCCCCGGACTACGCTCGCGATTATCGAGCAGGTCATCCACGCTGGATCAAAGCAACAGTGACGGCCAGGCGAGGTGACATGCTGCATGATGTCTCCGTGGGTGATGACACCTGGGTTCGCCATCGCAATCAACTTCGACCGCGCCACGGAGAAACCTCCACGCCAGCCAGCCTTCCCGTGCGCCTGCCGCTGCACATCCTGCTGGATACCTTTGGATTGGCTACACAACGAGAGACCACGGTCGAAGCCGCTCAATCGCCACCGCGTCTGGAGAACCCGCCTTGCCGACGAACAGAAAGAATCCGGAGGTCGCCGAAATCCCTCCAGGTCAATCCTCGTCAGAAGCGGTACGCTTTCTCTTCAAAGGGAAGTGTTGCGGGCCCGTCAAATATCCCCGCAAAAACGCGCCAGAAACTCCGGCATAATGGCTGTGGAAAGCGAGGTCCAATTCCCCTCCACAGCGCAGCAGCTTTCAGCCACTCCGAGACGCGACCCAACTGCGCACCTTTTGACAATGCTCTTTTGCAAACTACTACCCCGTCGTGATAGCTATCTTCCCTAACTTAATAACCCATAGCATTGGCTCTGATTTGTTTGTCGTAAAAGGGCCTTCAGAGGACCACTTACTCTTCTCCCTCTTCGCCTCAGTTGGGAGTCGGTTAGGTCACGTGGTTTTGTGTGCGTCGTTAGCCGGGCAGCGTTCGCGTCGAAGTCACTAGCGCGCGTCTACCGTAACCCCTCTCGTGTGCGTCCGTTCCGAGGAGTCACCGTCTACCCGGATACGTGCGGCTAGGATCGTTCTCACGTTCGCTCTATTTCCGTCTCCCCAGCGCGTACCCCGGGGTAAGCTAACGCCGTCAGGTCAGCGTTCCAATCCGTTAGATTGGTCAGCGTTCCAATCCGTTACCGTAGGCGTGCTCCAAGAGTGCTAGTGACAATCTTATTAGGCATCGTTTACGCAATCATAACATAGGCGTTCCTTAAATTATAAGAAGGTGCTTTCCGATTAGTGCGTAGCACGCAACCAAGGACTTTGCTAGCCAATGGGTATCCGGAAAAATTCATTCGGATTCATTGCAGACCCCCGAAGGAGAAACTGCCAGTACAAACAGCGGAGAAGAAGGATATTTATTTATTCTTACCGTTCAAGGGGGATCACGTGGCAAATGAAGTTGGTCACAAGCTCAGGTCCGCTCTAACGCGCACCTACTCTACCGCACAACTACGACTTATCCACACTACACGAAGTATTCCTCTCCAGAGCCGTGCGAGTAGCTCACCAATTAGTTCGGCCTCTAACATCATCTATCAGTTCACTTGCAGTTGCGGTGACACTTACATAGGCAAGACTGGTCGCCGGCTGGCTCAAAGGATGGCAGAACACTTCCCAATGTGGCTAAGGCAGTTGCTGTTTAACCAAGGCGGAGCGGACCAAAGAATGAACCGGAACCCTGCCTCGTCTATCACTAAACACCTCATGACCACTCGTCACCAGGTGAACCCAATCGCTTCATTCAAGGTGTTATTGCGCAACAGGAACCCGAGGTTGTTGGCAATTGGCGAGGCGCTACTGATAAGGTTGAATTGTCCCGTGCTCTGTGCCCAGAAACAATTGAGGCAATCAATTCGATTGCCTTGGACCTGATTACGTCAGTCTTATCATTCTTAACCAAGGAATGCTCAGTGTCACTGTCAACTGTTTTTGGACAAACAGTGTTGGGCGCTCTCGATCAAGGACAATAGCCTCGGGTAGCTTGAGTACATGAGGCCTTTGACTGTACCTGAGGACTGTGAGTGACTCATCGGTGTTCACTTGGCAAATGTTGAACGCCGCCAAGAAAACCGGGCAGAGTGGAAATATGAGAGAGTATCCGATAGACGTCCGACGGGTGGTGCGGGAAGGTAGCTGAAAATGGTAGAACTACAGTGGCATTGCTACTGTTCTCAATTAAACTAGAAAGTGTAGAAGGACTGGAAGGGGAGTGAGAGAAAGGTGAAAAAAGATGCGAGGTGCCAGCAGTAGCGAATTTTCGCCTATCAGCACTTCTGTATGCAGCAGATGAGGCGACCCTTGATAATTTTCGCGACGGCCCATGCACGATCTAGCTGATGATTGGGGAAATAGTTATGCTTATACGTGGACTGATACTGCCAAGGTACCCAGACCAAGACAAGAGGACCATTAAGTTCATCAACCCAAGCCTTTGGCTAAAAAGGTTCTCCGCAAGGCAGTGGATATGGCAGCGATACGGTACTGAACAAATAGACACCGTGCTATTTCCAACCCCCAAACTGGAGGACCAGGAGACTGAGTTCGTCTTACCTCTAACCATCGACAAACCTGGTGTAAAGAACCCTCAAGGAGACAGGGGACACCAACCAGTATAACTCGACGGGTCAAAGAGGTATGCAAACCTTCGCACTAAGTTAAGGTCGAGACTCGTTGCATAAATTACCGAATAATTGGACACAATGCAATCGAATACAATTCAGGGGAGAGTCTTTTTGATAGACAACAGGTAGCAACTTATGCTGTCAAGCTCAGACCATGGAAAAATTGTTGAATGAACACAACACACAGCTCAGCGAAGAAATTACTTTTCACTATTTCTCATCAAGGTAATATATATATATATATATATATATATATATATATATATATATATATATATATATGTTTAAATTTGTCAAAATCGTGATAGGCTAAAGTGGCAAGTTTAGGGTTGATCAAGTCCAAACACGCTGCTTTCGTATTCGATCATTTGCAATCGATTATAAGAGCTAAGCTCACAGGTATACACACATGTTCACAATACAACACACCACGGTACAGCTGTCCGATGGGGTGAAAAGGTCACTTTCGGAGGTCGAGGAGAACGGCGAGTCACAGTAAAATTATGGCAAGGGTAAATGGAACTTATGAACTAGCATCCCCTGCTTACACAACTCTGGTTGCATCAACCTGATCGAAATAGCCTCGGCCGGCTTGAGTGGGCGCCATTTAACTCCTTTTGGGTCGTGTTACATCACAACGTATAAAACCTTAAAAGCCTCCGTCATCACGACTTGGTGTCCGCTCTGAACTAAATGTTCCAAAATAGCAGTGTTGGCGCTTATGACTGCGTACTTCCATAACGCTGCTGGGCAATGTGCTGCTATCCGATTCGCCAAGCCTTTGATCGTGTATCTGATGTATCTTACACCAAAGGTGCAAATAAATGGGCACAGGATAAAAGATTTGGACTGGAACGGGAGTCCATCATTAAGACGCTGGGTTATAAACTGGGCGGTTTCAGCACCGCAGTTTAAAGTTTACAAGCGCAATTGTAAACGAAGGAAAGATAGCATTTCTGGACATATTGTTAAGCAGACGAGAGAATGTCACACTCCAAAGAAGTGTCTACCGAAAGCCGACCTGGATAGTCCAGTACACACATTTTACTAGCTTTGTTCCGTTAAAGTACAAAGGAAACTTAGCGCGTTGCCTGTATTATCGCATCGGCAGAATCTGTAGCTCCGAAACTGTGGAAACTGAAAAGAATTTTATCCTTAGGACACTACAAGATAACGGTTATCCTGTTCCATTGATTCGGAGACAAGCTGTGATCCGTAACCAAAGACAAACTATCATGACTGTGCCAAAAAAGGATGTTTATCTTACTGTTCATTGTAAGGGAGATGTTCCCTTTGAGTTACTATACAGGACGGGACAGGACAGGATTTAGCGACAAAACAAGTTTCCGCTTAACGCGCTTCCTGTTTCGTGTGCCAGTATGCGTTAAAGTGCTTCCAGCACTGCGACTTGATGAGGTATTCATGATTCTATAATGGTGAAAAAACAAAAGCTGGTGCAAGACGAACAACAAACTATCATGAAGTAATAAGGTTAGGGGCAGCTACTGAAGCTTAAGAAAATTCGGGAAACAGGGCCAGTCAGTCTTTGTCTAGGCTACGTTTAAATTCCTCCAGTTTATGCTAATAGAGCAGGAGGAGGTTTATTCCAAACAGGCAAAAGCTTGTTTGCAAAGAACCTGGCTCATAACTCCAGCCTACATTTATGCTGCTTCAGTTTCATGCAATGGCTCCGCAAGTTGTCTGAAGTAGCTGGTTCAAACAGATCGGTGACATCACTGAGACCTTTCATGATTTTGAACGTCTCTAGTAAGTCACTTCTCAATCTGCGTCTTCCCATTGAGAACAAACCCAAGATAGCTAACCGATGTTCATATGGTAACGCGCGGTGGCCTTCTATCATTCTTGTGGCCAGTTTTTGCACATTCTCAATACAAATAATATCATTCTGCAGGTAGGTTGCCCATGCCTGAACACAGTATTCCAGATGTGATCTGACCACAGCTTTGAACAAGGGAAGAAAGACGTCTGGCTTGGTTCAACTCAGAACTCTCCGTAGAGGAAATAACTCCTGTCACGCTTTATTAGCCGCATGACTGTACTGCGCCGAGGGCTTAAAGTCACTCGTCACGAGGACACCTAGATCACGTGCCTCGGTGATATGTACAGTATTAGGGACCCATTAGATGTATGCACTGGAAACTCTTTATCACGCTGAGTTAAGAGTTGACATTTGCTGGTGTCCAGTGGTAAGTCCCACAAATGTGACCAGTTAAGAACGGTAGGAAAATCACTAGATCACAATGTCCTGTCTCCCCTGCTTACAAGTTTCAAGTCGTCAGCAAACGTATGGAAGGGGCCTTCAAGTAGAGATAGCAAGTCATTTATAAACATGAGACATAGAAACGGACCGAGTACTGATCCCTAGGGAACTCCACTGTGAGCACTGCCTGTCGTCGAAATAATATCACCAACCCTGACACGGAATGTTTTACCATAGGGAACTGCAGACAGCCAAGTAAGCTGTTGAGGTGGGATTCCAAACCAGGACAATTTTTTCTAACGAGAAACCCTGGTTCACTGAATCAAAAGCTTTACTGAACTCAAGGTAACCTACTTCTACTGGTATGCCATCATCGAGACATCCAGTTATTTCATCAAGGAAACACAGCAGGTTGGTAAGACATGATGTTTTCTTGATGAAGCCATGCTGTTCTGCTCCGCTCAAGTTATTAGCAGCAAGATGTTCACAGATTCGATTGCTAATGATCTTCTCTAGACACTTGAGAAGAACGCTAGTTAGACTGGCTAACCGAACAACCTACTCGTGGTGTCAGCTGGGTAGTTCGGGTTTAACCCGTTCCAGCAGATAGTTCGGCGGCAGTGTTCCAGGACGTTGTGGGTTTTCACCCGGCGTGTTCTCCCTATAAAAAGCCACAAATGTCTGCTTATCAACACTGTGACGTGGCGGATGTGACTCGCCACAAACTAAAGTAACTGGCCCGTGGACATTCGGAAAATGGTATCCAACCCACGGACATCAATCGCTTATTCTCACATTCCTACCGATAACAAACAGTCAAAAAAGCTGCGGCACATTCAAAAATACAAGCTACATTCATAGACAATTACATACGTATATACACCCATACACTGACATTCACTGCTATGCCAAACATGTACTTTTTGTACATTTTTGATCACACTATGTTTGCTAAACGATCATGCCTGTAAAGTTGTGCCTCGCATTGTTGAGAATAAAAGTTTACTTAGTTATTTATTTATTTAACATGCCGGTAGTTATTAGATGAAGAATTAGTACCACCCTTATGAATCGCCACTACAACCGCTTTCTTCCAATCCTGTGGTATCCTTCCCTCACAAAGAGACATGTTGAAAAACTCATGAATAGGAAGCTGGAGTATGTCGGCAATCGGCTTAACAATAGCGGGATGCACATTATCGCGACCAGGTGCTTTGTATGGGTTTAAGTCCTTTAATACTGAGAAGACATCCGAAGCAGTTGTGATGATTTCGTCCATTTTGCACTCACTTACGCGATGCGAAGACAAAGATATTGAAAAACCTTTGTCCGCTTGATGAACTCTCTGGAAAATACGCAGTGACTGCTGCGCCTTATCAAGGTCTCCTGTAGACTAAACAGAAGACACCAAAATACAGTGGCCAAGTCTTCCCCTGCCGCCTATCCGCACGTTATTTCTGAAATTGCCTCGTTTATAACCCAGCGTCTTAATGATGGACTCCCGTTCCAGTCCGAATCTTTTATCCTGTGTCCATTTATTTGCACCTTTGGTGTAAGATACATCAGATACACGATCAGAGGCTTGGCGAATCGGATAGCAGCACATTGCCCAGCAGCGTTATGGAAGCATGCAGTCATAAGCGCCAACACTGCTATTTTGGAACATTTAGTCCAGAGCGGACACCAAGTCGTGACGACAGAGGATTTTAAAGTTATACGTTTTGCTGAAACACGACCCAAAAGGAGGTAAAAGGCGCCCACGCACGACAGCTGAGGCTATTTCGATCAGGTTGATGCAACCAGAGTTATGTTAGCAGGGGATGCTGGTTCATAAGCTCCATTTACCCTTGCCATAATTTTACTGTGACTCGCCGTTCTCCTCGACCTCCGAAAGTGACCTTTTCACCCCATCGGACAGCTGAACCGTGGTGTGTTGTATTGTGAACGTGTGTATACGTGTGAGCTTAGCTCTTATAATCGATTGCAAAGGATCGAATACGAAAGCAGCGTGTTTGGACTTGATCAACCCTAAACTTGCCACTTTAGCCTATCACGATTTTGACAAGTTATATATATATATGTATATAAATATAAATATAAATATATATATATATATATTACCTTGATGCGAAATATTGAAAAGTAATTTCTTCGCTGAGCTGGGTGTTGCGTTTTCCAAAGGCATATTTCACAAATGAGCATATTTAGTGTAAGAATTCTGTTTGGTTGGTCTAAATGGCCATAATTGAAAGTGCAAATTATGGACAAAGTAATGCACGATACCTCGCAGCACAACCATCCACCGGAAGTGGTCGGAAACCTGAGGATTTTTACAAAATTTTTGTTTTGTAAAGGCGCTACGTTTTACCTGATGCGATGTCTATGAGAGTTTAATTATTCCAACTACTTACAAGTAGGCATATGTAATTGGATATTAGGGTTTGTCGCCGTTGAACGAATATCCCACGAGGATGCGGTTAGTGAAACAGTGTTTACGTTTGGAGGTTTATCAAATGGAATAGATTATGGGTGATAAAATTGGCCGATTATTGTGCGAGACAAAGTTTAATGTAGGGAGAAAGCGCACATACTCGAGCGATGCGTTGCTACCTGGATGTTTCTATGGCCAGGGCTCAGTGGTGTTCAATATTGGTCGAGACAGAACAGTGTTGCAAAACAATGCGTAATGTTAACCAAATGCGGTAAGCAAAGAAAATGGAATACCTAAAGAAATATAGAGCTGCTAATCGAAACCATGCAAGAAGTGCTATCAAACCAGGCTAAGCTTGTACACAAGTTGGGCGAAATAAAAGAGAAGTAGCTGTAAAGATGCCAAACCTTGCATATGGTGGAAAAGCGAAAAACGGCCAACTTTTGAAGCGTAAAACAAAAATGATAGCTTATACCATGACTGAATGCTGACAAAAATCTAAACAATAATATAAAAAAGTTAGTCTGCAGCAACAAGAAAAGCATACTACTTGCAAGTATCTATCTTGTACCGTTATTTCTTTTTAGACTTCCTCACATTTGTGTCGAAAATGGATGAAAATATATCTAATCAAGACATCTAGTAGAGATATTGAAAGATATAAGGAAGTCTGTCTGCTGATGGGAAGCCGAAAAGAAATTCCGCAGTCAACTGATAACCGTCGTTAGACCGAACAATCGATTGTCACACAACCGGCAGCCATAGGCTCCTGGCCGGTGACGCAGTTGTCCAGTTAATTGACTTACTAAACACTCAAGACCTTCGTTAGCATGTGTCAAGGGGTCATCGATGCCGGTCTTGCAACAACACTACACTTCGAAGTTGCGAATCGCAAGCTAAATTATGGATCTGCTCTCGCGAACTTGTTAGGCGCTGACTAACAAGTTCGCTGGCTGGCTGGCTTGCCGAACAAACTCCTCGTGGTGCCAGCTGGGTGGTTCGGGTTTTTCCAGTTCCAACGAATGGTTCGGCGGCAGTGTTCCAGGACGTGGTGGGTTTTCGCCTGGCAAGCGTTCTCCCTATAAAAAGCCACATATGTCCGTTGAACAACACTGCGACGTGGCGGATGTGACTCGCCACTAAATAAAGTCACTGCCTCTTGCCCCTCCCTGAGAGGCATTATACTTTAAGGGTGAGTTGGGCCCCTGGTCCTTCACGGACCGAAAGGCGTATGAACCATCTACTTGGTCACCGGCTCCCAACGGGTTGCGACGCCCTCACATCGCCCTGCTGCCTTGTAGGTTAGATCTTTGATCAAAGGCTCGGGGTAGGGTCCCCTAAGACAACCCTCTACTTCGGCCTGGACAACCGGGTAGTATCACTCCCACTGACGAATCATGGACTACACCGCTCACTACTACTACTGCTATGCCGCTCTTCTGTCCTGACGCAACCGCTCAACGTCCAATCACAGACCACCCCACCTCCCGTCTTTCACCTACATGTACTCTTGTGTCTTCTACGGTCACCGTCACAAATGACCCACGTCTCGCAGCTGATGGAAGTAACAGCCAAACTCCTGGTTTTCAATGTCCTGCGATCGCAACCACCTCTCACTCCACCGAACCTCCAGCTCTCCTTCGACCTGGTTCTCCATTCATCCTCGCAGCGTTTAATGTTCGAAATTTTATGCAAATCGGACGACAAGCATGTCTGGCCCGTACTCTTGAAACGCTATCGGTAGACATCTGTTGTCTTTCAGAGACCAGATACAAGACTCTAGCGCCGTCATCAGAATGGCCTCTCCGGTAAACTCTGACGCCAAATACTACTTGCGGCTTTCCGGAGACCCAGAATCTGCCGCCACTGGTCAAGCTGGTGTTGGGGTTGTATTAAGTGCCAGGGCTGAGTCAGCTCTGCTTGACTGGATCCCAGTCAACAGCCGACTATGTGCAGTCAGACTAAGAGGTTCATGTAACGTAAGCAGGCGTCGAGATGTTAAGCGTGCCTTATTTGTCGTCTCCGCCTACGCCCCTACAGACTGCAGCCCGGATGCAGTTAAAGATAGCTTTTACCAACAACTACATGAACTTCTGCGTTCCTCCAAACGGACGGATATAGTCATTCTTGCCGGGGACTTTAACGCACGGGTTGGCCGCCTTCTACCAAGCGAGCACCACATTGGGGGTAGTTTTGGTCTCGGTGGCAGTCGATCAGACAATGGAGACAGACTACTTGCTCTTTGCTCTGATCATCGCTTGTTTCTTTCGAGCACTAGTTTTCGACACTCGAGGAGACAGACTGCTACCTGGCGCCCGCCCTCACAAACGCAAGAGTGCTCCCAGCTTGACCACATGGCAATCAGCTACAGATGGCGCGGAAGCGTAACGGAGTGCCGATCGTACTGGTCAACTTTTCTAGACTCTGATCACGCATTGGTTCGTGCTAAGATTTGCATGCGTTTCGGAGGATCACCTAAGCGCGCCCCCTACCGGCCGGACGTCGCGAATCTACAAAACGCTGCGGTTTTAACCAGGTACCAAGCCTCACTGTCAACTTTGCTTGGCTCAACTATTGACGGTGATCTCGATTCGCAGTGGGCGCATATCAAAGATGCGATAGTTTCCGCCAGTATCGACACTTGTGGAGTTACCCGTCACCCACCGAAACATTGGATTTCCTCCGACTCCTTGTCGCTGATGGACAGACACCGCTTGATCCCATCGGATTCCAGACACGTTGAAGAACGCCAATACCTTGGTCGAGAGTTGCGCAGGAGTCTGCAAATGGACCGCGAAGCTTGGTGGTGTGAACGTGCTAGGGAGATGGAGCTTGCTAGTCTCTGTAGTAATGCCAGGAAACTTTTCCATCTCATTCGAGTCACCGAAGGTGTTCGATCTGGTATAAGTGAAACAATATGCGAAGAGGATGGCACCTTAATCACCAATCTTCAACTACGGTTGGAGCGATGGGCCGAACATTTTGGCTCGCAGTTTTGTTGGCCCCAGCTCCATCTGCTACCTCTGGCGCTCGCGCTGGGGCCGAGTGGTCTACCCCAACAGACCCTCCCTCTTCCCAGGAAATCGAGCAGGAGCTCCGGCACCTGAAGCGTTATAAAGCTCCCGGCCCTGATGGTCTTCACCCAGCTCTATTTAAAGATGGTGGCGCATCGCTGGTCTGAGAACTCACCGTTTTGTTCTCGAAAATTTGGTCGAAAGAGAAGGTTCCATCATCTTGGGGTGAATCGATAGTCGTACCCATCTTCAAAAAGAGCCTGCGCACAACCTGCTACAACTACAGAGGAATAAGTTTAGTCCCCGTCATTTGCAAGCTGCTGGTGTCCATCATACTTCGCAGGCTATCCCCAACACGCGAATCGTTGCAACGAGAAGAACAAGCTGGGTTTTGCCCTGGTCGCGGCTGAATCGACCAAATCTTCACACTTCGCCAGATCCTCGAGCTCCGCCATGTGTATCAGAGGCCAACGATTGCTGTGTTCCTGGATATCCGTGCAGCCTTCGATTCTGTCGATCGTACAGTACTGTGGCAGTGCCTTCTGAGGAACGGTGTCCCCGAGAAGTTCGTCTCCATACTGCGCGCTCTATACAGTCTGACCTCGGGCAGGGTTGGGCTTATGGCATGCTTTCGCCTACCTTTGTGGTCTCCAGTGGAGTTCGACAAGGATGCCCTATCTCTCCGTTCCTATTTAACTTTGCCATTGAGGATGTCCTGAAGAACGCTCTGAGCGATTCGTTGAACGCTGGCGTTGAGCTCCTCCCAGGTAGTCGAGTTGTTGATTTGGATTATGCTGATGATATCGTCTTGCTGGGTGACGATCCACAGGTCGTCCAACTTGTATTAAACCGCTTGACGATTGAAGCATCAAAGTACGGTATGTACTTTTCACCATCCAAATGCAAGGCTCTCCTTCAAGACTGGCAGGTGCCTCTGCCTGCACTCACTCTTGCTGGTGAGACACTGGAGGTTGTGGAGAGCTTTGTCTACTTGGGAAGTTGCATCACTGCTGGCGGGGCTGTTGGAGACGAGGTTTCGATGCGCATCTCGAGAGCACGCCTCGCTTTTTCTAGGCTGAGGCAATTGTGGCGTCGCCACGACATTCGTCTCTCCATCAAAGGGCGGGTCTATTGTGCAACTGTTCGTGATGTACTGTTGTACGGATGCGAGACCTGGCCCATTCGTAAAGATGACTTGCGCAGGCTATCCGTCTTCGAGCACCGCTGTCTGCGGTCCATTGCCCGTGTGTGGTGGCAGCACCACGTAAGCAATGTGGAAGTTAGACAGCATGTCTTGGGACGTGGAAGCCACTCGCTCGAGGAGCTCATCTCACTGCATCAACTGCGGTGGTTGGGACACGTATTGCGCATGCCTGTCCAGCGTTACCCCCGTCGTGCGTTGTTTGCACTTGCTGGACAGGGCTGGAAGAGACGGTCTGGTGGACAGCCTACAACATGGAGAAGCCGCATGAAAAAGTTGACGAAACAATTGGCCTCGGCCGGTTGTTGTCGACTACCTGGTTGGGGTCCGAGAGATTAGGATACTTGCTGGTTGAAAACCTTGGAAGTTATGGCTCAAGATCGATGTCAATGGCGGACGTGTGCATCAGTGTGTTGCGGTGTCCCTTCTTCCTCCCCCTAAAAAAGAACAAACTGAAAAAAATTTCAAAAACTGTGAGTGGTAAACTTGACAAAAAACATTTCTTGTTGCTTTTTTCTTATTAATCATATTGTTTTCCTATTCAGCCATGATTCCGATGGCACAATATCTGTACCACAGATTGTGTATAATATATATATATATATATATATATATATATATATATATATATAGGCGCTGGCTGAGCCTTCCAAAAGTCGCCCAAAAGCAGGACATTATCGTCCGCATTATTATGAACAGCTAGCGCCTTATCAGGCAGCACCTCAGTGTCTGTATCATGAGATTCGGCAAGCCGGTATTGTATGATGGAATTCAGGAGGAGATCGAACAGAATATGACTAAGGAATAGCCTTAACAAACGCAACCTATTGTCGAAAAGGTGTCTGATCACCGTGGACCCCAAGGCGACCTTCACTGTTCGAGTATGAAACACGAAGAATAGTCTTATTTTCATTTTCAAAGCCCTTACGAACGTGTATGCTGATGAATATGGAGTGATTGCCAGAATCCAACACCCACTTTAAATAGCGGAACACAGCTGAAAAATCACCCGTTACGGGTCCATATAAACACTTGAATTGACATGACTATTATTGATCTGTGGGAATTGTGACGATAATTTAACACCTTCTGTGAATTGATTATATAATCCATAATACTCCGTCCAGGACATAAACAAGCCTGCTTACTTTTTAACCATAATGCTCATTGAGCCCTAAGGCAACGGGCGACTTAAGGCCAATAGCTCTGTTGCTACGAACGTCAGGCTGAGACACATTCGGCGCGGTTCTTCTAATTTGTCACCACAGCGGTCCATACAGTCCAGCTAAGTAGGATGTTCTCCTCTTTCCATCGTCGTGTTAGATCAAGTTAATTAGTGCTATGCAGAGGACCTCACATCTGTCTGAACTAGTAGAGACACGAGGTAATCCGGACCAGTAACTCATAAGCGATGGATAGATGCGGTCGCGTTTCAGACCCTAGTTTACGATAAATCCTCTAAAAAAACAGATGTCGGCTCGGTCTGCATCGTTTGTTTAGGAAGATGCTAAGGAGCAGGGGCCAACTGAAATCATGAAACTACTCTATCAAGAGGCGTGATGGCATTCATACTTGCAATTAGTAGCATTGCCGCATAAATTCCTGGGACTAGAAGTAAGAAAACGATGAAAGAAATTGCGATAATGTGCTCGCTGCTCCGACGTCCTCCTATTCCTGAAGCCCACAGTTCACCAGACTACCTTGCTATCACAGGCTCAGCTTCAGGTCGTGTATATTGGACCACCTGGTCACATTGTGTTCAGAGCCATCAATGAGTTTCCTTTTGTATTCTAACAAGTTTTCATACCTCTGGGAAATCCTATGACTGGTGAGAATAATGCTTATAGTGCAGCAGACGTAGCATTCGGTGCAACAAATGCCAATGAAGCAGTTCCGTATTTTTGGAGTACATAGTCTACAGCCTGATACGCATGAAAATCGTTGTAATTTTGCTTAACCGAGGTTTGAGATGGATTTTCGTAACAAGTCGTGGAAAACACGGCTCTTCCAGGTAAGGTTCATAGGAAATTGGCACGTCACCAGGACATAAGGAGAGTCGGAGTACGTATTCAAAACCAGTAGCAGCCCAGATCAGATCTTTACTTCATGAGTCCATGGATATGATTTTGTGTAAAAATGTGTTCAAACAACCATGCACAATGGTTCGAACACGCCAACGTTTCTGGTCGTATTGCTTACTAATGAACTGTTGGCGGTTGAGTAATTTTCACATGACGCTCCACTACGTAGTAGAAAGCGCTCAACCCTAAATTTTGGCTAAGAAAGCTATACTACCATTCTCACTAAAGGAAGATAATTTTGACGCACTACTTCTTACCACTCGAAGTAGTAGAACATACCGCAAACCGATGACGGGATTCACTCGCCCTAAAGTTTGTCGAACGACATATAGAATGAATTAACAGAGTAATGCTAGCAGCCTCAAATACCCTACCAGGAACGCCGCACTGGGCTGATATCTAGGCTCGAAGCAGAATCTTTAAATTAATCGATAGAAGAGAAGCGCTTTTAAAGCAGCATGATCAACGCTCATGTGTTGTCACATGGAATAACTACAAAACTGTCGGAAAGTACTACTTGTTATTCGTCAGGGCCTACAAGTACGAATGGCAGGCGGATATGGCACACAAGTTTATAAATAATACCAGGCTACTTTACGCGTAAGTAAATGACACCAGAAAGTTGAAAGTAGCAATACCACAGCCTAAAAAAGACAGCGGCCCTACGACTACCTTTGTGGATACTACGAGCGCCGTGCTCCTACAGTTTGGCTCAGGGACCACAACAACTATGGATACTTCTACTACCTCCTTCCGAAAATATCGTTGGTGCATCCAGTGTCATCTATACCCCGGCGGCTTACGTAAGGAAACCGAAGTTCTCCCAGAAAGCTATGTGTCTGATATCAATAAGATTTGTCCAAAGGTTCGCAGAACATTGGCACATACTTCATATATACCTCCAAGAGCTTTTCCCAGCGTCCACTTGAATCCCATACACTCCCATCCGAGTGGAAACATATAACCAACACGCCAATGTACAAAAGAGGCAGGCAGTCGGGGGTTAGGCAAAATCGTCCTCTAAGTCTTCTCTTTCTCATAACAAAAGCCGTGAAGTGGACGACGCTAGTTGGCAGCCAAAAAATCATTTCTTTCCTGATGATGATAATTTTAAACGCATTCATAGTCTATTAGTGGTATTAATTTGAAAAAGGAAGCAGTTTCCATAAACTGGCTCTAACCTCTGCCGCATAATAATTAAGTACTTTATAATTATTTAATATAAGAAAATTAATTAGTTATTGCTTCTTGTATTTTACTACAGATGTGTGCATTCCCCTCACGTAGCTGCTTGAACAATCCCGTTGTATTTTACTACATTCGTGGAGAATACATTTTGGAAAAGCAATAGAAAAATATCAGCCACTTTGTGAGTTTTACCTTGGTCTAAACCTTAGAGTGCAAGAAATGTTCTGAGCTAGTCATAATATTCGCAAAAGCTGTCGAGTATTTCCAAAACGGTACGACTGTTGCGAAGAATGGTTCGCGTTTTAGTGTCTATGATATGGAGTGTACAGACAAGCCATCACGATTATTGTCGTTTGTATGCTGGCCTTTTGAAACGCTTCAATGGAGATAAGAAAATCAACTCAGTGTATTCTGGTCTGGAATTAGTTGAAATAGCAGTGCCTTACACCAGTATTGCATTCATTGCCTTACCTTTTATTTTCCGATATAAAATGAATTGCGTGGTAAAGATAATTGCTTAGTAGAGTGAAGGAAATTCCTCAGCACCTCAGCAATTTCCACAGAAAGTACTAAAGAATCTCATGAAATACCACGGCTTATCAAAATTAGCATTTGTGTTGTTAGCATCTTAGTTCAAATACAAGAGGTGTTTGAAGGCGGAAACTAATACAACAAAATGTCACAAAAAAGTTATTCTGCCATTCTTCAAGGAAGATGAAGACCATGTCTACTGCAATAATATTGTCTGAGCTCCTTTGGAACTACTGGAGGTATTTTATGGGCAGCTGTAGCAAAGGTTTGAAGCGTGTCGTATTTCTCAACGAAAACCACTATGCACTTGTGCCAACTGCTCATTTAAGTAAACTTAAAGAATAATATGAAAATCACAAAACGTTTTGATGAAATTATGCAATAACGATCAAAACCGTACTGTTTAAGTGGTTAAAACAGTGGTTTTTGATTGCGCATAACTTGATACAAAAATATCCTTGCTTCATGTGCTAATGGGACCAGTAGGCTAAACAGCATCCTTGGAAGAAAGTAACTTGCCCTATCATGCAAAACTTCGATGTAGGCGTGGCGAAAATCAGCAATAATTCTTTACTCGACGGAGAAAAATTATTCCCCCCACAAGCGCACTCAACAACCGACCGGTTTTGTCCTGATTCGGACTCGTCAGGTAGAGATAGCTTAAGCTGAGAGGGGAACACGACACGGTGGTTGACGGAATCCGTCATGGTCATTAGGCCAGAGTTCTATAGCAAATTTTGACACAGCGGTTAGAAGTTCATTATTGGGTCTTGGAGTACCCGCCGTGTGTCGTGGAGTGCAATGCTGAGAGAGAGCAGCTCCAAATAGCTGCACTTCGGATGTGGTCCCAGTGATCGAAATGGCATGGGTTTCCTTCAAAGAAACCTATGACCTCAATTGAGATTGCATGTAGCAATCCCAGACAGATGACGAGTAATCTAAGAAAATGATGGAGATTCTCCCACTACTTCATAGAAAGTTGGGCTGATGAAGCAATTTTTTAAACCAATGGATAGAAACGGTGAATGTTTCAAGTACACTTGTACATCATCCCCTTAATTGAGTTTGGAAAATCTTCTAGCATATTCGATGACCCTCAGATTTATCAACTAATTAATGATCGAAATTTTACATGTATGAAGCATCTGCCTGGGATGGATTTTTCTCCGTGGTCCAGAACTTCCTGGATAGCAGTAAAGCACGACACTTGAAACGTTGCTGGAAGAAATGTTCGCAAACTTTAAACTAATGGGTTGTTACATGAGCATGGCGTTACGTCCCCCATAGTCACCTAGATCACCTGCGATCAATGCAGAGCCTGTTGTAATCTTCTTACGGCACATTAAGCTGATGTAATGGGGGCATCAAAGCAGGTGGGGGACACATGTTAGCGGACTAATCTTGGAGCATTCTGAGTGACTTTATAGACAAATCACATAGCAGGACACAGTATAAAAATGTTCTATCCTAAAATGAACCAAGTAGGGAACTGCTTGTTATAATGTATAGGAGAGATTAAGGCAGTTAATGTCGCTGTAGTTGTAGTGCAAGAAATAATTTGGATTTGAATTTTGAACTAGACATATCTTTACGTTCTATCATGCCTTGTCTAGTGGTGGATGCATTATCTCAAAAAGTAGCACCAAGTTATTAAAACCAAGGGCTGAATGGGAATCAGTGCCTCGAAGTTTCTTTAAAATCAGTGTCTTTGCCAAATGTAGCACTGCACGGAAGTGTAATCGCAAACCAACCGGATGAGCTATTTTGTGGGTATGCAAGTTATTTCGGTTTCGGACGCAACGAAACCTTATTAACTAATCCGTATCGGCTCGGGAACCATGGATCAGGACGGCTGACAAAATCATTCACTAAGAGGATAGGAGGGTCATTTTGGATTACATGTTGTGTGATTGGAATGCGAAGCGCAATCTCAATGTGGACGGTGATTTACATTGAAGTGAATCTTGGTCGCTGCGACCACTGGGACCGTAGTCGAAGCAGATGATGATAGTTAATTAGGTTCCTACAACGGACTCGACAGTCAGTAGCTGTCGTTATCTCCAAAAGATTGGTGGTCAGTGTAAAGTCCAGTTAACTTGGATTAAACAGAGAAACTAGATTACCTATTTGAGAACATGATATTCCTACTTCTAACCCCTTCAATTATATCGTCACAGAAATTTGCACGTTTGCTTCACACACGCATTATGTAACACTTTACGTTTTCATTTCCATTATTGGCATGCTCTTGACTCTCTAATATGAAATATTTCACCCTTGATAGACTTCCGATTAGCAAACTGCTACGAGGTACCGTTTCTGCACGCCGCCTAACGTCTTCCAGCTTCTACCCTTACCCATTATGACTACAAACCTATTCGTAAGTTGCTTACTGTCTTTAACATAAATAATAGAACAACAGTAACAGTAACTTACCTTAAATTTTGTCTGCGCAGATCGTGCGTATAATGTAGGTACACTAGCTTACACTTCCATCCTTCTCGCATGATTACTTAGACTAGGCTTCGTATATTCACTACAGCCACGAGATAAATGCTGCCTGCTCATAAGTTTGGAATATTCTCTACACGAAAAGTCGACTTACCCAGAATTATCGGCCGGCACTGCTTAAGTCTGTCATTTTCATTGGTGTGCCCCAAGCACCTGTCATCTGATTTTACTGCTTTTAATGTAAATTATTTGGTTCACAGAACATATCCATTCCTTAATGTAAATATCTGAGGGTTATGCAGTGATCTGTCCCTTTAGATCAGCGGACCTAAAGAGGCTAGTTACATTCGACCACCGGTGCCTTCGCAGTTTAGCTCACATATGGTGGGAACCCCGCTTGAGCAACGAGGGTGTTCGACGCTTTGTTTACGGTAAAGAAAAAGGAACTGAACCGCTCAACACCGTCATTTCATGCACCAGGCTCCGATGGCTCCGCCACGTGTTACGCATGCCAGCCCACCGGCTTCCACAACACGTTATTTGCTCGCTGGGGGTGTGAATGGAAGAAGAGGAGAGGCGGCCAAGCGAGGACTTGGTCGAGAGGAATGAAGGCCCTCACTTCGGAGCTAGCCTCTGTTGGAGCTTCACGGCTCCCTGGTTGGGGTCCAAAAGACGATGAACACGTTTGGCTAGATACACTTGCTGACATGGCTAGCAGCTGACCTCAGTGACGTTCTTGCCGTGAGTTTCTTTGTCCTTCCCCATCTCCTTTAGCCTCCTCCTCCAACCACGATCTAATTTCGTAGCGTAATTTAAATTTGCCTTATAATTTTTCTTGTTGCCTAGTAACCGGCTGGTATGTTTCCGGTACCATGCCCATCCGTTTCTGGTAGCCCAGGTGGCATGCAAATGCTGTAGTTATTTTCTTTTTCTTTTATGTACTGCGGTACAGCGGTTGAGGTGTTTTACACCCCTAGCTAACGTGTATAATAATAATATAATAATAATAATAATGCACTGATCTGGCAAACTGATCGTGGTGCATCTGACCCTAGGTGTGCTCAGAAAAATCTGGACCGGATTTATAAATGGAGAGCACTTACTCTGCTTCCTTGAACTTTGCAGCATATTACTTGCTAACGCTGCATAATAAATTTACGTACGCGTGCCATTTAGACCAGCACATTCTACAGCACTTAATCAGGATCCTGGATCACTGTTCAAGGAAGTAGGAAATCCGCTGCAACGTTCGAGAAAAGCGAATGTGTCAAATAAGAGCTTACGGTTTCTGGGGCGAGCTGTTGTCACCATTGAGCGGTTGAGATTACTAAGAGAAAAAACTGCGTGAACAGAACGGATAAGGCGGAGTTATCAAACGCGTGGCGAGCTGTCTTAACAGGCCAGTCAGGAAAGGTATCTGCGGATGAACTGAGGTAGGGGCGTGAATCAGCACAACCAGGAACGACCGGGGACGCGCGTCAATGAGGAAGGTCCCATGCCCATTAATACACTATAAGGACCACTTGACCTATTGACCTGTGACACTATTATCCAATGATTCGTGTTAGTTATTGTAATCTTGAGCATACTTTCCCATACAAAGCTAAGCCGTTTCACCTGGTCTGAGAAGGTTTCTGCGTCAAGAGTGAAAAGTTGCCTCAATAAAATCCTGCAAAGGCCGGTTTGTATCAAAAACCTGAACTCGTGAAAACCCAGTCGGTTCCAAGCCTACTCCGAGATGAAACCCTTATTGATCAACTAGAATATTCGTCTTCAAACTGCATATACGGTTCATCCATGAGTAAAACTAAGCACTGCTCTACTGCGGCAGCCCAACAGAAGAGATACTAGGACAACATGGGGATTACACGGACTCAATTACGAACTGCAGCTTTGTTCAATCGATGTGTTCTCTGGCGACTACAGAGATCTCGTTCATCTACATACCGGACGCTGACAATGAATGATCGTTCATAGAAATCAGTGCTGGCCCTAGCTGCTTACAGGCGATGCACGAAGCCATTAGCCGAAACTTACGACCCAACAGTCTAATTTGGACTGTAGAAAATCCGTTTGATC
>CALYDF020001168.1:0-25027 GCA_944474145.2 Dicrocoelium dendriticum
GGTACCAAAGCCCGTGCACTAGTCAGCAATACGGTGTCTTCTAACTTAGACCAAAAAGGTGAATAAAGTGGAAGTGGAGCTGAACCACTTGCATTGGACTGGACGGGTTGAGTGAGGCTACAATGTCGAGTAATACTACGCTTGTAAGGAAATGTCTGTGGGTCTTTGTATCCGAACTCGGTGGATAGAAAACCGTAAGAATTGCGACCATGCGCTGCCATGTAACCATTCAGTTGTACTGTGCTTCACACTGTCGAGGCGCAGCCATTTATTGTTTTCGGGCCCAAACATGTTCGAAACGAGGACTAGCATATTGTTCAGTAACACAGAGGTGTGGCAGAAGTGGAGACCATAGGTTGGGTCTGTAGGGTAGTGGCATGAGTCACCGTTGAGGAAAATCGCTTGGTTGCAGTGGTATCCGGAAGCCCACCGGTTTTGGTCGGAACATTGGTCGTGACAGGCGAAGATGATCCACCTGTTGGTAATTTATGGAGATAAGGTGATAGCATAGATTGTGGTGTTGGTGTGTGACTCCATTACTTGGGAGGATAATCGGCAGAGGCCGTTCGGTCTTTTTAGTGATACCAGCGAATCCGCCACCCTGATAATGAAGGTCGGGGAGCGCCGGAAAACAAATAAAGACCTGTGTCGCTGACGTTCATAGGCTCAAATCCACAGCTTGGACAGAACGGGTCAGTGAGATAATGTGCCGCCTCGGAAGTAAGCTAGGACATCACATTAGCGAGCCTAGGGGAGACGGGCGTCGGTCACCTTGTGAAGCTTTGGGAAGAGGTTGCCGCAGTTGCAAATGCTTCAGCCTTTTCTTTATAGCTGGGACCGTTTGCGTCAGCAACTGTTAATGAAACACACAATAAATCCTTTGGTAGAAATACTGTAGGACTTAATTCTGCCGTCATTTGCACCAAATGCTGATCCTCTTCCACATACCAGTACCCACCTAGATGTTGCGGCCCGAGAGGCTGTGAAGATCAATTAATCCTCCGAATGAGTACACCGATGGTGTGTCATCACCCATCCAGTTCGAAAATGTCGATCATAAACTGTGTAGGTATTATTTGCAGCGTCCCTTATTCGTGAGTCCGCAGGACGCCGACGATGATATCCAGCATATTTTGAATCCGACTTGAAAGACATGGCATTCATCTTTATGCGGGGGTGGTTCGACCATGGCGCTACGGATGAGGCCACAAGATTGTACCTGACGAAGTCCATTGTAAATCAGCGGCGAGATGGGTGAACTAGTGAAGGAAATCGTCATGGAGATAATAGATGATGAAACCTCATTAGTCTAAATAGTTATAATGGGGAGCGAGCACTAAGCGACGAAACAATGCCTGATAACTCGCGGCGTAATCAATCACGAGTTGTTTGGAAAAGCCACGAAAATCATTAACTGATTGGAATTGCGAGTAGAAAAATCGTTACTCAACGGGGTATATGGAACCCATGGATGGGATGAGACCGAAAGGGTTTAATGACTTTCAACTGCTCAAAAGCAGATAGAGATTATCAGTTAGTTACGGGTATTGCAGGTGGAAGAAAATGTCAGTTCTAGCTGTGCTACAAAGTGTTGTTACGTCGGCGAGGTAGCAAAGCCGTTTCTCTTATGGAGTACAATATGCAATCAGATACAATTAGCCGAAAAAATTGACTTACGGTCATCAGAAAGGAGTGGGAAGTAAATGTGCGACAGGTTTTGAACCGGAGGTATGACACCTAGCGTAGGCGGGACGACTCTATCCAGTTGTGTAATCACGGTTCTTGAGCTTTCCAGACGATTCGAGAAAAGGAACAGCTTACCAAACGAAGCGGAATTTCCCAAAAGACAAACAGAACATGTAAAACCAATTATCCAGCGAATTTCAAGGTTTCTAGTTAAAATCTAGTCACCATTCGAATAAGCAAAAAGAGCACTGTAATGCTGTCATTTTGTCTTCCTCGTCACTTTGTTTTTTCTCCATTGATACTGTGCATTGCTAGTGTAAATTGTGAAAAATGCTTGCACAAGAGTTTATGAAGCTTGTCTTGAATTTGCTTTGTCACTTGGATTCATGATTGATACCTGTTCTTTGCTTGCGTTCGTCCTCGTGGTCTTTTTGTCGGCATTTGTTTCGCAAAAAGATTGCCGGCACGTCAGTTCCCTCACTTGGTCTCCGAACCTTCGGTTGCATACACGTTTTGTCGCTTTTTGTTCTAAGAATTAACCCCTGGCATTATTAATTCGTGTAAGTTGAGTTCCACGTCACATGTCACCTTCGTGGATTTGGGTCTTAGGTATGGCCACATCAGCGTTTGTAATCCTTGTCTAACGTGGCACTCGGTTTATTAAAACTACTTGTTGGTAACCCATTCTGAATGTTTTTTTCAGTTTTCCTTGACCCCTCTCTTCTCTGGTTTTTCTCCACTTTATTGTCCTCACTACTGTTTCCTATTACCATTCTAGCGACGCGAGTCGTGGCATCTCGGTGTCCGTTTGAAGTGTTTCCTCAAACCGAACTGAACCAAATTTTAATGTTGCATAGGGCAAATCACTGATTGTTTGGTGTGATCCTATTGGACCACCATTGCTAGTAACATCTGTTTACATTCCGAAATTTTCCTAACCGATCAGCATACATGCGATTAGGATATTTCACCAGTTATCCCACAAGGTTCTTACTTTACTTTCCGTTTTAAGTAGGGTGGCGGCTTTGTTGTTATGGATTATTGAGCCTTGCATTTCGGCACCTAACTGTTCTGCAGCTTGGGTTTAACCGTCGCTTGCATTGAACATACATCAATATTATTTTTTCATTTTTCCAAGTTTCTCCTGTCTTCCTCTTTACTTATTCCGGATTTACGAGATTTATGATTGTGTCCCTTTTGTTGTCAGGAAGCTCCATTGACCTGGGCTGCGTCTGGAGGTGGGTTCCTTTGGATGGGTGATGCGAACGGGTTTTTACATCGCATGGATCGTGGACAACAAATCGTATCATTCAAGGCTCATTCACAAGCTGTTCGGCAAGTCTGTCCGCTGAGACGCCACAACATACTGCTAACAGTGGGGGTGAATAAATGGTTTGCATTTTATCCGTAGAACCTATTTGTGGTCCTCTGGCCCACTTGACTGTATACGCTTTCTGTTTTTTTAGATTGATGAAGGCGATGAGGAACGATTAAAAGTGTGGAACGTAGCTAAAGTACGTCTCTCACTTCTCAGTCTTCTCTCCGTTGTTCCTCGTCTTATTTAAACTGTCTACCTTAGCACACCCGGTTTCAGCATTTTTCGCTTTTTTGCCTACCTCTGTTTTTGTCACTGCAAGGAAGCGCGCGCCCGCTTCGATCCACATTCGCCATACTACTGTGTTCAACAAAACCAACTTTTGTACTAGCGCGCCAACCGGCAAAGGGGGCGCGCTGCGGCTACTTAGCTCACCTTATGGCCTCTTTGTTGGGTTGTTAGAGGAATACCTGCGGCGGGTATTCCCAATACCTGACAGTGAACTACTAACGGCTTTGTCGAACACTGCTCCCGGAGATAACTGTTTTCCCATCAACACCTATGCCTTCAACCACTGTGTGTCTAGTTCCACTCTGAGTTCAGGCTATCTCTCCCTGTAGAGTCCAAATCAGGACATAACCAATCGGTCATGGAGCGCAGTGTTTGGAGGGACTAGCTTCGAAACTATCCACGTACAGGCTTGTTTAGACAACAAACTCC
The DNA here is from genome assembly GCA_944474145.2 of Dicrocoelium dendriticum. Lineage (NCBI taxonomy): Eukaryota > Metazoa > Platyhelminthes > Trematoda > Plagiorchiida > Dicrocoeliidae > Dicrocoelium > Dicrocoelium dendriticum. The sequence continues at coordinate 3,722 of CALYDF020001168.1, forward strand.
CATTTACTGCGTCTCATTCTGAGCGTTGTTTGACCACTGAGATGAATATGTGCACAAGAAGCTGGTCGGATTAGTGTTAAAGTGACTATGAAAAACCTTAAAGAACAACGTGAGTGTTTCTGAAATTTTGCTACAAACTTGACAAAACACTTACAGGGACAGTTCAGTTACTTAACCAATCATACTGGGATTGTAGTGTGAGTCGCAGCGTTCTGAATATGGTAGAATGTCGGTCGGTGACGATCCCAAGCTTGGACGACCTTCCTCATCAACAGACGATAACCACATCGAGAGAGTTCTTGGGAATTATTGTCTAACTGATCGGAAAGTTGCTAACGAAATAGGCAGCAGCGTATTATCGAACCATTAAATTTTGTGTGACAAATTCGAAGTGTGTCATATTAGTGCACAGTTTGTGCTGCTTCTGTTAACTGATGATCAGAAAATACGTGCTGAAATCAACCATGTACTGCTTGCCACTGCCAAAGACAAGGAAAACTTTTTAAGCTAATCACAACAGGCGATGTGGCGTTGTTTCTTGGCTATCATATTGAAACGAAGGTGCACTCGTCACAGTGGATGGGGAAAGGATCTCCTCGTTCAAACAAGCACGCATCAGTCAATCAATGATCAAGGTGATTGTTTTTTGACAGCAAACGCCATTGCTTATCAGGGGAACTTGTACCACGTGTTCCGATGGTAAACGATAGTCTACCGGGTAATTCTAACTCGTTTGTGGAACCCTGTGCGCAGGAATATAAATGGACTGTGCGCAAACCGGATTTGCATGTTGCTTCACAACAATGTGTCGACTAGCGCATCTCTTGTCCGCAACTATCTACAGCCCGTCTGGGAAATGCTACCGATTTTCATTGACGCACCGTAAATTGCCGCACATTGCGCGCCCTGCGAAAACTCAAAGGAATTCTAACGGCAGTCCGGATATCCAATCGGATCTCAAACGATGCACCGGCGCACGCAATTGCGGCTATGTCTACCACAAATTCCACGGCCCTGTATGTTTCTCCGCGACGAGGCGCAGGCTATCCACGTGTGAACGATCGATACATCCTGGTCTGTGTTTGGGATCAAATATTTCGTGGAAATCTGGATGCCTGTGGTCTCTGTACTGATAGAGGTACTTTCACGAGGGCGTTTGATCCCACGTGGTGAACGGTTTGTTTCTGTCTGCAAGAGAGCTTTTCCCGTTGTTGTTGTTGTTGTTGTTGTTGTTGTTGTTGTTGTTGTTGTTGTTGTTGTTGTTGTTGTTGTTGTTGTTGTTGTTGTTGTTGTTGTTGTTGTTGTTGTTGTTGTTGTTGTTGTTGTTGTTGTTGTTGTTGTTGTTGTTGATAATGATGATGATGATGATGATGATGATGATGATCACTGTGTATTCTGCTGTCTTGCACTGCGACATTTACCACATATAACTTGGAAATACCGATGTCTGATGTCGAGAGATTTTCGAAACACGTCAACGGATAAGCCAGTGCACGAAAAATGGAACAAAACATTGCAGCCGAAGCACCGAAGTGCATGAGCCTTATTTCCCACATCCTTCTAATACGAACCACAAGTAGCTTGAGACGGCATCACAAGGTAGAGCAAATCCAAAATGGCCTACAGAGGTGGCCTTATGGCAAATCACTGAGATCTCCGGACCTAGCTAATAGCCACTGAATTTGCACCGTTTGCCAAATACGCCAAAAGAAGAAGATTTGTGCACAATTCACTCAGGAAAAACGCTGAACACACGGTAATCTAAAGCAAAAGTAGTATCCGGGACACGGTGATCCAAAAACCCGCGACCCATTTCGCTAGAATGTGGTCTATGAGTGTTGAATGTTTACTTATTCCGAGCTTGCGTAGTAGCAATCTCATCTTCAAAAAGTCGTCTGACGACTGAAGTCCTTCCGAAACATGTCTTCCCAGAGCTTGAATCACGCTACGAATATGCATCCAGAATCCGCATCATAATTGAATTCAGTGGTTACATCCGGGAGAAGGTCAACTGAACTTGCTTGCATGTCCTGCCTCGCTGCTCCTGTTGTATACAAACTCAAGCATTGTCAGATTTTCGATCATTTTCATTCGTGTCTCCATTTGAGATTACTGTCGGAATAGCAGCTTTCGAAATCGTTCATCGGAAAAACTCATCACATTTCCAATTTTCTCTGTCACTATTTGTTCTGATCTTCTCACTAGACGCGATTCCGAAATTGACACTTTACTGCTCCACAAAACTTCTAGCCCAACCGAAGGAAAAAGCAGAACGCCAATGACCTTGACAAAATGACGTATTAATCGCCGTCAACTAACACTACAATTACCGCGGACCTTAGCTTAATTTGTAGGTCTCTTACTGACCTTCGACTTCTAGAATTGAAAGGTCAACTACCAGGGTTAGTGGATCTCCATAGCTTTTGCCGAGGTGTCAGGTGGTTTCTAGTCACATGCAGAAACTAGAACACTCCAGAACGTCCGAAATCGATGTGATAATCGTTAATAATCGATTAATCGCTAAAATAGTGGATTTTCTGGGCAATTTTTACTTACTCCGGGACATCCCAGAAGTGAAACTGTGTCACACGCTGAACCACTGCATCCACGCTAATCCGCCGCCGACGAAAACCTGACAACATACCCGTCTATTGTCTGCGCGCAAGAGCGCAACGGTGACCGCCTCAAAGATCGCTAAAACTAGCACGAACGCTACTGCGGCACAGAGAAAGCCAATTATCAAACCGCCAGCGAACGAAAGCACACACCCTCTTTATGATTGGGATCACTAAAATGTAGCAGAACTCGCTAAAGATAATGTTTTAATGTGCCTGACTCGAAAGCAAGCTCTATCATAGGCAAGTTATCCAACGAACTGAAACAGTGGGAACATATGTCAGGAAATAGAAATCCCACCTAAACCGACCAAATTGGTTCGCATTGTTCGCCAGGATAACAACTCTATGGGGAACCAAGATTACCTCAAGTGGCATTTCAGTCTGCAGACGAGGTGGAGACAGTTCTTTTGTCAGTTCACCATTTCAGTGATTCGAGCTGGGCGGAATACAGGGTGAGCAATGCTGAGGTCCGCCAGTTGGTCTTCGGCAAAAAACTCTCTGGTGCCTCAGTTCAGTGCCCGTTGAAGTTGAATCGCTAACATTGGTTAGATCATGTACTCCATACACCAGTTAACTGCCTTCCTCGGCGAGCATTATACCCCGTCGCTGCACCAAGTTGGACGAAATCATGAGGTGTTCAATCGATGACGTGGCATATGGGTATGAAGAAATTGACCCAGAGACTTGATCAGGGAGGCCTTGTGCTAGTCCAAACCAATGGTTTGAGACATTGTCGGAGTCAGTGCTGTCCCTACATTCGTTCGCCTGCGTTCAACTGTTCGTACTTCAATGCGATTAGCTTCATGCACCTCGTTCTTGCTTCCAACCGCATTTAATTATAATTGTTCCTTATTGCCAATGTGGCGACGCGAGTCGTGGTAACTGCATCCGCGGCACTTTAATGCGCGGACCAAGGTTTATCTACTGCACTAAACTGAACTGAAACAACCTGGTAATTTTTAAGTATCACAAGTTATTTAGGAGAGAAATACTAGATAGAACTTGACTCTTTCTTTACTAGAAAAGTAAAATACTGAAAGCGAGAAAATATTCATCTACTAAGTCGTTATTATTCCTAGTTGAAAGTTGTGCCTTTTTCCTACAGTGGTTCTTTGGAAGCTTGTTTTCAGTCTAGCAGAAGCTCGGTTTCTTTTTGTACGTACGTCACATGTGATCATTTTGACGAACATCTTATTTTTTCATATATGCACGGCGGAATCTGTCATGCTGATCATTTTTTATATCCACTAGCTTCTACGATGAATTCATTACAGTGAACATCCTTTACACCGGAACCACTGTTTTGGTTCTCGTCGTTTGTGCTTAATGTACACTCGATTCAGATGTTCGTCCTCTGTCCACTCGGGTACCTGTGGTGTATTGGCTCAGGCGTTTCATCTGCAACTTCTTTCTCTCGGTTTTGAGTCCCTTCACCTGAATAGTTCCACACAGCCCTACAGTAACGCAGATCGGGTTCAAGCGCTCGCCTTTTCTTGTTAACGAACAGTCTGTGCGACATACTATTACCCGCGATATTCCATTGCTGTCTTATCCTTTCTCGTCGGGCACATCATTGGCTTCCTCATTTTGCTTCGGCTCTCATCCTTCATTCTTCTCCGCAGTGGTCCAACAAACCAACCCCATTATGTTATCGCAGCACGCCCACTGGTCCAGTCGGACAGCTTGCGAGCCCGGTAAGTGTCTTTTACTCGTCTGGAGAATGAATGGCTTTATTAGCTCTCGTCTGTGCTCCTTATCGCCTTTTCTGCAGTGGTCACTGTTTCTTTTCATATTTAGAAGCCCTTATTTTATACACCCAGCTGCTTTCGTGTCGCAAAAAGTGGTGACAAGGAACTTAGTGTTTTGTGCTTAAATATCAACTGTTGATAGTATAAAACTATTCCAATGGCATCATGAACAACTACGTGCATCGCACCCATCGGAGCGCTATGCGGCGAACTTCGATTGCTTTATAGGATGGGCAGCGCATCGGGTCGAACCCTATATTTCAGAATATGTTTGTTTATTATTATGCTGTCTATTGAATCACACCCTTGTGGTATGGGTCCCTTCCAACAGCATCTTTTGTTAGGTGCTTATACTTGACATTCATAACACAACTGATTTCCATTTTTAAAACACTGTCTCCATTAAGTACTTAATCTGCTGTTAATGTGTAGTCTCGGCGCCGTGTGGTTCGTACAACACATGATAGCAAGTACTCGATGGGAGTAGGTTCTACAACGTGCACCTGCCTATACATGAAACATACGTCTGTAGCACCCCTGAACATTCAATCGCAAACACCCCTCTGAGCTTACCGGCTGGGGATTTATTCGGCTTCGCTCGGAAATTTAAAGTGGCATGCCGGCCGCGCTGCAGTTCCGTCCCGCCCAATTGCATTTTGTCTGCGGTCTCAATTAAAGCAAACCAATAATATATATATATATATATATATATATATATATATATATATATATATCATGCAATCCTATGCCTGCGCGTAAAGCATTCAGCATCGGGTGCTGGAACGTGCGCACACTACTGGACCGGAACTCCAGTAAGCGCCCCAAGCGACACACTGCACTTTTCGCGATGGAAATGGCGCGTTGCAAAATCACTATTACGGCGCTCAGTGAGACTTGGCTCGTTGAGCAAGGTAAGTTGCATGGAGCATGTGCTGACTACACGTGCTACTAAGTGGGCAACGCCACCTCAACACCACATGAACATGGAGTCGGATTTGCAATATCCGATCGCCTCCTGGCCACCTAGTGGGTGAACCAGCAGGATTCAGCCTGCGACTGATGACCGATCGCCTACGACTCGGAAGAAGTAAGTTTGCCACCTTTACAAGCATGTACGGTCCGACCATGTCTTATCCTCATGACAAGCGTGATCAATTCTACACTAAGCTATCCTCCGTGATACGGTATGTGCCGAGGAGAGACCGATTATTTCTGCTGGGTGATTTCAACGCGCTCGTTGGGCGTGATACGTCGGTGTGGGCAGATGTTATCGGTTCGCATGACATTGGTTCATCGAGTTCGAGCAAGGACAGGCTGCCCTCACTTTGTGCCACTCACGGCCTGACGATCACGAACACTCGGCTTGCACTGAGTGCGAGTGATATAGCAACTCGGACACACCCACGGAGTGGTCACGCTCACCTGCTCGACTGTGTCATCGTACGTCAGCGTGATATGCGTGAAGTGCGCATGACACGTGTACTGCGTGGAGCTGTGCGGCACTGATCACAAATTGATGCACACCAAACTGTACATATATTTTCATAAATGTATGTATTGCACTCCCGCCGTGAATCGGCGTAAATTTGAAATTCTCTCCCCCGGTACTTTCGCAGAATGTCTTGAACTGGAGAAGCCGATGGCTAAACGAGTGTGTGATGTGGGATGCATAGTCACAGTGGACCGCCTATGTCACCACATCCGTAACCAGGTGACAGCTGCTGCCGAGGAGACCATCGGGCGCGCAAACTGTAAGCGGCCTGATTGCTTTGATAAGAACAATGCGACGATTCGCGCATTAGTGTGTGAGGAGAATACAACACTTGCTGCATATGTGCAAGAATGGTTAAGAATGTGTCAGCTATACGCCGTAACGGCACTTCGCTACTGCGCGAGCACTATCAGTTGCGCACAGGCTGGATATACCGCGAGGACGCCCACACGTACGCGGATCCGAACCGGGGACCTTATAGTGGCAAAGCAGGTGCGCAGACCACTCAGCCATCGGCGGACCACAGTGGCTTGGGGAAGAAGAGAAAGTTTGGGCGACTTCGACGACGACTGACTCGAGAGCTCCGTCGCATTAAAAATGCATGGTGGATGGAGAAAGCGAAGCAGATGCAATGCTACGTCGAACGCTGCCAACACAAGGAATTCTTTGACTCCTTGAACGCGGTGTATGGACCGAGGTTGGAGCCGCTGAGGACGCTAATCGATGGTGGTTCATGCGCTACCTACACACCGATTGCAGACACTGCAGATCTGACAAAAACACTAACTGTCTTTTGAACAACCGTTAAGAGATCGATTGGCCTATAATTTGAACGGCCTGAAGCAGCATGATGTGAAGGCGAGTCTGAAGGACACGCCGACACTGCATGAGACGCAGAGAGTACTTGCTTAGCTGCAAAACGGCAACTGTGCCGGTGCCGACTGGATCCCGCCTGAAGTATTGAAACACGGTGCACCCGCGTTGGTGACTGCGCTGCACCACTTGGTGCAACGTGTGTGGGTTGAGGAGGAGGTGCCTACTTAGCTGTAGGATGCGCTTGTACTACCACTGTACAAGGGCAAAGGGAACAAGCATAGTTGCACGAATTATCGTGGCATCAACTTGCTGAGTTGTGTGGGCAAGGTGATTGCCCAAATCCTGCTCAATCGCCTCGTGAGTCAGATTGTGGAACCGAACGTGGCGGAAGAGCAATGCGGATTCCGTTCAGGTCGCAGCACCATCGATATGGTGTTTGCGGTTCGTCAGTTGCAGCGGAAGTGGAGAGAGCGACACCCGCCGTTGCATTCGCTTTTTGATACGCATTTGATACGGTGAACCGCGAGGCATTGTGGCTGGTGCTGGGTGGGTTTGGTTGCCCGCGTAAGTTTGTAAGTTTAATTGAATGTCTGCACAGTGGTATGCGAGCGAGGGTGCAGCTGAGTGGAGAGACCTCGGATGACTTTGCAGTTGTCTCTGGTGTGAAGCAATGCTGTGTCTTAGCCCCTGCTCTGTTTAATATTTATCTTCATGCAACGATGTCTTGTGCTTCTGATACCACTTGTGCTTACGGTGTTCGTGTGGTGCACCGTATTGGTGGTGTGTTGCTGAACATCCGTCGTTTCGGTGCGAGAACCCTAGTCTGTGAGATAACTATCCATATGTTGCCGCTCGCTGACGACTGTGTGTTTTTTGCACACAGTGCGAATGAGTTGCAGCACATGATTACTGCTCTGGTTTCGACAGCGACCAAATTCGGACTGACCATCAATACAAGCAAAACTGTCTGTCACTTTCAACCTTCACTGGAGGTGCAATCTACAATATTGCCGCAAATCAGCATTGCTGATGACGTATTGGAAACCACCTCTCGTTTCTGCTACCATGGGAGTGTGGTGTCGACTGACCAGCAGCTGCACAATGAGCTTCGGATCCGCGTATCGAATTCAGCGGTGGCATTCGGGAAGCTAAAGTACCGAGTGTGGAACAACCATCAGGTTACCGTTGGCACGAAGATGATGGTTTGCAAATCCATGGTGTTGTCCCTTCTTTTATACGGCAGTGAAACGTGGACGATGTACCGGCGGGATATGCGATATCTCGAGCGGTTGCGTCAACAGTGTTTGCGATGGATTCTGCGCATTGGTTGGTGCGACAGAGTTGCAGATATGGAAGTGCTGCGCCGAAGTGGAATGTATGCAGTGGACTGCATACTTTTGCTGAGACACCTTACGTGGCTCGGTCATGTGTGGCGTATGGATTCGATGCGGATACCGAAGTAGCCATTATATGGTCAGCTGAGTGTTGGGAAGCGGCATGCGGGGAAGCCGAAGCTTCGTTACCAGGACATGATCAAAGTGAGCCTCTCACGTTCTACTCTTGATTGCAGGTCATGGGAACCGAGAGCGGTTGATCCGCGTGCATGGCGCGATCTGATTACGAAGTCAGTTGCCTAGGTGCAGGACAAAGACCCCATGCATGCAGAGAAAGAGCGGCGGTCGGCGGTGGGTTGTACTCCATTGACAGCGAACTCATGGTGCTGTAGCACATGCGGTGGCGAGTGCGTGAGTCAGGCAGGCCTAGTGAGTCATGAACGATCCCACTCGGGATCACAACCGAAGCGACGACGGGTCCTGCAGAGAAGGTAGGCAGAACCGGAGCAGCGTTTGTAGGTACGTTGCATTCGATTTACTTACCGTGTGCTTGCGTGATGGGTCTCTTTATTTGTTGTCTCTTAAATGTCTACCTGGACTATTTTCTGTTAATTTGCGCGCCTCGCTCAGGTAAATTTTAGTTTGTTGATTACATTTTCCCGTTTGTGGCATTTTCTTGAAACATTTTCTGACGTCTTAAACATACAGCGGATTTTTAGGCACCTAATCTATTTCGTATGCTCATATGTTATGCCCCATGCTGAGGCTGATGTTGCATTTTTGATGCTTTCCCACCGCAGTTTTGCTAAACCAACTCACACTTTTTCTAGGTCTTTTCAAGCTGGATAAATTTCATTCCACCTTAGTTGATTTGTTTTGCCTTTCGTGTATAAGCTTCTACTAACTTACACACGTTTTTAACGCCAATTTCACTTTTATTCGTTAATTTTGTTGCGTTTGTAGCATTTTTCGAGTAACTTGTGGACATTTTGTACTTATCGGGGGTTCATTGCTAACCAATTTAATTCATATGCTAATTTAACAAAGAGTTATCTCGGCATAGTTGCATGCTTTAACAGATATATTTTATTTGGTAATGCTATTCCAAGTGATTGGTTATTGTTTTACCTCCCCGGTGTGGCTGCGCTTGATGTGCATGTTGACAAGGTGTCTATCAGTCTACTACCCACCAACACGTCAATACTGGCTCCAGGAGACAGTTGATCGTTGCTGAAGGGGACGGCGTGAACGGTCCTTGTAGCCGTGATAGCCTCAAAGATTGGTTCCATGCACTGATTGGGGAGTGGACTACGTTTCAGCCACCGGCTTGTGTGCGCCTGATTCCCCAAATACAGTTTGCATGTGTTTGCCTGTGAAGGAGTGTGGACCGGCTCCGTTGATGAAACGTGGTTCCCATCCGCATGCCTCCCGGTCTTATTCCTTCGGGTTTACACTGGATATGGGGTATGTGGTTAGAGCTGTGGTTGGTGCAGCGCAAGCCACCCACCCTCTATAGACGCGGGCGTCCTGTGGCTGGCCACAGTGACAGGCAACTCCGAAACCAGATGCCGCCAACCAGTTGACATATATATATATATATATATATATATATATATATATATATATATATTTCAAATATCTGCGCGTAGATGTTGAGCCGTCAAAAACCGTAGAAATCAAAGTAAGGTACAGTTGTGGTAAAAAGGAAACGGCCCATGGTTTCATCAGTTGGCAGGATACTACCCGATTGCCCAAAACGGGGATAGGGCGTTGATTTAGGAGACACCAGCCTTAGCTCTTGCTGTGATAGCCTGCTCGAAAGCCAGCGTGGCGAATTAAGAATGTCGTCCATCAAGAGTCGGTTACTGATTGTTCAGTTCATTCGCCTTTCGTTTGCTCAGTTGACAAACATAGGTCCAATCCTCCTAGGATTTCAGCATCACGTTGCTGGAATTCAATGCTCCACCAGTGTGAAGCAAGCGACAGTAAATTTATTAAGCAGCGAGTCATATCCGCCACTCCGCAGTGTTGTTAAGCGGATACATGTAGTTTTTTATGGGGGAACGCTTGCCAGGCGAAAACCGACCACGTCCTGGAACACTGCGATGATGCAGACTAGTCAAGTCGAGCACTTGGTTAAAATCTTGGGGTGCAGCGACCAAAGCATACACAGCCCTTTGTAAGTAGTAAGACCGTTGACCGGGACCAATGTATTATCCCAGGGGATTCGAAATTCTTTTGCGATGGTAGATATGGCGTTTACAAAATCAGGCAATCGCTCTGACTTGTCCACACGAAAATTGTGAAACGAGAATTCTACCTAAACAGATAAGCTGAAGTTTAAAACCGCCTCTCTGTTGAATTAAGAGTTTGTGAATCACTACCAGCGCTCATAAAGGTAGGTTTTAATTGCCTAACATTACAGTATGTAATAACTGTGTCCTAATTCGATTACAAAAGAAGAGTACTATTTAGGAAGGGATCGATATGCGCGTGCTCTGAGTACAAGTGAGCGTAAAGTGTTTTACGTACAGTGTATTTATTTGGCCGGACACTTGGGGAGAAGTGCACTAAAAGCTAAAGTTGAAGAGTTCCCAAAATCTCCTGCGCTCTTATTCTTCAGACCGTTTCTTACCTCGGGAAAGCATACCTCACAGGCAGATTTTAATGTAAGGCCAATCAAGGCGACCAACAAACACCGAGCAAAATTAGCGTGATTCTTAGACCATTTACATACCTATTTTTTTGAAGTTTGGAGCATAACTTTTGGTTAATTTTCCCTAGGTTTTTTTATTACCCGATAACGATTTTCTGATTGCTTGAAATTTCCACGTTTATGTTGCGTCTCAAACTAACATCGCTTATCCTCTTCAACTTGCGGTCGTGTACCCTCTTACAAGCTCCACCTAGCTAGATATTCAATCTTTTGTACTCCAGGTCACCTGTCTATTCGTTGACGAAGGCCTCCAATTTCTCCTCTTTGGTCACGCAGCCGGGCAAATTCAGTTGCTTAGGGGTGACATAACTCGGGACCGGTGAGCAATTTTGCACTACAATCAATGACGTTACAACCATTTTACCACTTCCGTGATCGTTTTCTAACTTTTGCCACAACTTCTGATTGCTTCACTTATTTTAAGTGGTCAATCTGATGATCCTCCGTGTTGTTGAATGCTGCACCCTTATACGATGCTCCCCCACTAACTCTTTCTCTTCCTTAGGCAATGCAAGCGCCACCTTGTTCACACGTTTCCTAGCCCTGTGACTGGTTTGGGCCTTCTTTTACCATCTGCTTCCCACCTATCTGTTCCGGACGTCCGTAACGTATACCGAGACCAGTCTCAACTCCAAACTCCAGTGATCTTTGCCACGTCGGAACAGTGCATCATGAGTTTCACCCTCGGGAAAAAGGACGAAATATTGTGTAAGGTAGATTAACTGTTTTTCCTCATTTGAGCGTCACCTTCAATTTTTGAGTTCTCCTCCATCTTCGGTAGTTAAGTTCCATCTGTCATGCAACCTGGTGACCGATCCTCGGTGGTATGATTGCGCCTCTACTTTGGTTGGTGCTTCAAAATTTTTTCAGTTTCTCCGCAGATGTGCTTGACTGCATACGATTCCATTTTGCCTGTCACTACGGCTTCCATAGAACAGCTACATGACACATGCGCCTACCGAGGGACCGTGGGTGGCTTGCGCTGCACCACCCACAGCTACTTCCGCACATCTCGAATCCAGTGGCAACCCGCAGGAATAAGACCGGGAGGCATGCGGATGGTAGGCACGTTTCATCAGCGGAACTAGCCCACATTTTGCAAAATGCACAGCAGCAGCATTTCTGTCTTTCTATGCGGGAAATCATGTGAGCCATACGTAAGCAAGGCGCTGGCTGGTGCATATCCCATTGCACACTGGATACATGGCACCACTCTTTGAGCCTAGCACCGCCTCGAGGACCTTGCACCCCTTCCTCTACAGCAACCACTAACATTTCTCCTGGAGCCAGGGTAATAGACTGGTAGGCACGTTGTCAGCATTCACATCAAGCGCAGCCACACCGCGGATGTCAAGCAACAGCCAACCACGTGAGTTGACAATATCAGATAAAATAACCTGAACATTGCCGTTTGAGACGAAAATCGGCACTTGCGTTCATTTCGTACCGTCTCATTAGTGCCGAAGACGGTAACGGAATCACTTACAACGACTAGATGGTGCAAACAAACATGAAACAAACAATACGAAGAACAACGAAAGTCGTGTTACTATGCCCAGAGTAATCTGAGATTGACCGACAATTGCTTTTGGACGCAAAGGACCGGTTTATTGCGAGAATCTCAGTAACTCGCATTAGCCGCGAATTGGTGTGACGCCGCAGAAATTCGAATACTGTGTTTACCTCGATCAGATGATCTGAGGTCAATAAATGCTTAGCGATCGAAAATGCCGATGGCGTGTGTGCACGTGCAGTCTAACTTTGGGCCGTTTGTTGTGCTATTTCGCATTGAATTTATTTCGGCTCCTGCTCCTTCATTCGGTAGCACTGGATCCTATCGGTCCTACCTATGTAACGGGCTCCGCAGTTACACTCGAATTGGAGAAGTGAGAGTTGGCTCCGAGAAGCACAGATAAACCAACGGAATGCGAGACCAGATGCCAACCACAACCGAGAAGATATTCTTGGAGTTGCCTTTTAAAGGTAGCATCTGATCGAGGTAAGCATCGTATTCGAAATTCTGCTCCTGCAGATTTGCTGAGTTTCTCGCAATAAACGGGAGTAAACCAGTGCTTTTCGTCCAAAAGCAATTGTCGGTCAATCTCACATTACGCTGGACATAGTGCCACGACTTTCGTTGTTCTTTGTGTTGTTTGTTTTCATGTTTGTTTGCACCATCAAATCGTTGTATGTGATTCCAAGTTACCGTCTTCGGCACTGACGAGACGGTACGAAATGCACACATCTGCCAATTTTCGTCTCACACAGCACTTTTCAACTTGCCGAGGGGAACTAACTGATTTAAAATAAGTTGTGTGAAGCATCTGGATGTGCCGATATAACTTTCGCTAAAATAAGCATGTGGAATAAATAGGTTATCGACAAATCCGCGACGAACTCACGATGTCAGGAAAAGAGATCAAAGAGACGTGTGACAATCGCGGAAAAGATTAACGTACTTAATCCCATTTGCATTACGCGATCTGGGAAAGTAAATAGAAGATTAATCAGGTGACATTCACCTCCCCCACACAACTCAACAAGTTGCTACCACAATAGTTCTTGACACATTACTTGGTTCCTTTGCCATTGTAAATTGGTAGCACAATGACAGTTTCCACGCCCGATGTTTTGCTCGGCATCAGATCGCACACTGAGACGATTGATTCGATATCGTCAAGCCGAGTAGCCGTCGCCTCCACCAGCTCCATTCCCTTCTCCACAGTACGTCATCATCATACACGTTAGCTAGAAGTGGGGAACACCTTAGTTACTGGGCCGCAATACACGGAAAAGGGGAGAGCAAAATGCAACTGGTGCAAGCCGGCTGAGCTACCGGTAACGGATGGGCATCGTTCCGGTAAGCTACCAGCCGGCCACTGTGCATCAAAAAACAATTACCGTGCAAAATTATATGAGGCTAAACAATGAGATCGCGGTTGGAGGGAGAGGCTAAGAGGGGTGGGGTGGGACAAAGAAACTCACAGCACGAACGCCACTGAGGTCGGCTCCTAGCCATATCAACAAGTGTGTCCAACCGAACGTGCTCATCGTCTTTCGGACCCCAACCAGGGAGCCGAGGCGCTCCAACAGAGGCCAGCTCAGAAGTGATTGCCTTCATTCCTCTCGACCAAGTCATCGCTTGGTCACCCCTCCTGTTCTTCCATCCACACCCCCGGCGCGCAAATAACGCACGTCGCGGGAGTCGGTAGGCTGGCATGCGTAACACGTGACCGAGCCATCGGAGCCTGGTGCATGAAATGACGGTGCTGAGCGGTTCATTTCCTTCTCCTGTGCCGTAAACAAGGCGTCGAACACGCTGGTTGCTCACGCGGTGTTCCCACCAGATGTGAGCTAAATTGCGAAGGCACCGGTGGTCGAAGGTAACTAGCCTCTTCTGGTCCGCTGCTTTAAGCGGCCAGCTTTCACAACCGTTCACTAGGGTCGAACGTACCGCTGCATTGTACACTTTACCCTTCAAGACAAGTGATGTCGCACCGGAGCCATAAGTGGCGAAGGTTAGCAAAAGCGCTCCGAGCTTTTGCTATACGGTTCGTGATCTCATCTTCGATCCCAAGGGCACTGATGCAACTTCCCAGGTAGTTGAATTTTTGAACGAATTCTAGCTGATCCGCACCAACGGTCGGCGAAGGAGGCGGTCCAGACCAATCTTGGAGGAACACTTTGCACTTCGAGGGTGCGAAGCAAAGCCCGAAGTGACGGACAGCTAGTGCTAATCTGTCCAGTGCCGCTTGGCACGTTTGTGAGCTGTCACAGATCAGGGCAATATCATCAGCATGCTCTAAGTCAAGAAGTCGTTCTCCTGGGAGCAGATCCACACCTTCAAAGTCGTGTCCTGTGAACGCGATTTCCATGACTTCGTCAACAGCGAATTTGAAGAGGAAAGGTGACAGCGGGCATCCTTGTCTCACGCCGCTGAAGATATTAAAAAGCGACGACAACTTGCCGTAAGACCTCACTCTGCCCGAGCTACGCGCATATATTGCTCGGATAATATTCACATATTTCTCAGGTACACCTTTCCTGAGTAGACAGTCCCAAAGTGCATGTCTATCCACCGAATCGATCACCTTTGATATCGAGGAACACGACAACGGTGGGCCGCCAATGTAACTGACTGTGCTCCAACAACTGACGCAAGGTGAAGATGTGGTCAATGCAGCCACGACCTAGACGAAATCCAGCTTGCTCTTCACGAATCTGGCTTTCACGTGTGCCAGTCAGTCTGTGAAGGATGATAGAGGCAAACAATATGGAGGCGATGGAGATCAGACTGATTCCTCTGTGGCTGCCGCATTCCGATCGTGAGCCTCCCTTGAGAATTGGGACTATGACGGAGTGGATCCAGTCGATTGGGCCAGTTTACTTCTCCAACAGTTTGACTAGTAACTCGTGTAGATCATCCACAAGAGCAGATCCCCCGAATTTGAAGAGGGCTGGAGGAAGATCATCAGGTCTCGCGGCTTTGTTTAGCTTCACGGATCGATCTCACGTTCGACTTCTGAGCGAGAGGGTGGATCCAAATGGACAGCCCAGGGAGCGGGACGATCAGTCGCCGGCGAGAAATCTGACCATTCCGACCGATTAAATTGCCTTTTAAAGTGCTCAGCCCAACGCTCCAAGCGTTTTGATATGTTGTGGATAGACTGTCCGCTCTCGTCACGTTTAGTTTCACTAACACAATATATCCTGCTGTCCGTTTCTCGTATCAGACCCAATAACTTACGATGGTTACCAAGGGCAGCGGTCATTTCCATTTCTGATGCACGATGAGACCAGTGGGATTCGCCGTCTCTCTCCAGGCTAGCACGGAGTTTCGCCCTTAGCTCTTTGCGAGTTTCATTGTGTTCGCTTCCAGCCGGAATATGCCGGAGAGCGTCTATGAGTTTCAGAGACTGTAAAGAGACCCAATGTCCATGTTGGTGATTAGCCATACCACATGAGGATTTGCCTGCTGCTAGTAAGGCCTGTTGCATATGAGACCAGTGAGCGTTTATCCAACTCGGATGACAGTGTACTTTGATAGGCATTCAGAACAGCTGGCTTCGCCATTTGGCTGGTGTCAATGCGCTCACAACGTCGTCGTGAGCGTCCGCCAAAGCGCATCCGCAGCTACATTATATTTGCACCGGTTCACGGAAACTGAGCAATATATAGTTTTACGAGAATATATGTACAATTTGGTCCGCTCCAATTTGTGAACAGTGCCACACTCCGCTCCACGCAGTGCACGTGTCGTGCGCATTTCACGCATCTCAAGCTGGCGTAAGACAACGGTCGAGTAGGTGAGCGTTACCATTTTGTGGTTACGTTCAACCATCCATATCACTCCCACCCAGTGCAATTAGTATGTTCATAGTTGTGCGCACGTTCCAGCACTCGATGCTGAACGGTTTGCGCGCGGGCATATGGTTGCATGATATATATATATATATATATATATATATATATATATATATATATATATATATATATATATATATATATATATATATATATATATATATATATGCCCCATGCTGAGGCTGATGTTGCATTCTTGATGCTTCTTCACCGCAGTTGGGCTAAACCAACATACACTTAAACTAGGTCTTTTTAAGCTGGATAAATTTCATTCCGCTTTATTTGGTTTGTTCTGCCTCCCTGAATAATGTTCTATTAACTGGCCACGTTGCTTACACTAATTGCGCTTATCTTCGGTAATTTTGTTGCGTTTGTAGCATTTTAAGTAACTTGTGGACATTTCTTACTTACCACGGATTTGTTGCTGACCAAATTACTTCATATGGTAATTTAGCGAAGAGTTATGCCACCGTATCTGTATGCATTATTGGATTTATTTTATTTCAGCTTGTCGTTTAAAGTGAATGGCGGTTGTTTGATATCCCTGGTATGGTTGCGCTTGATGTGTATGTTGACAAGGTGCCTACCTGTCTATTACCCACTACATCGTTCATACTGGCTCTAGGAGACGGTTGGTCGTGTCCGGATGGGACGGGGTGCACGGTTCTTGTGGCCGTGCTAGGCTCAAAGAGCGGTTCCATGCACTCAGTGTGGAGCGGACTACGGTCCAGCCACCGCCTTGTGTGCGCTTGATTCCCCAAATACAGCGTGCTTGTGTTTGCCTGTGAAGGAGTGTGGACCGGCTCCGTTGATGAAACGTGGTTCCCATCCGCATGCCTCCCGGTCTTATTCCTTCGGGTTTACACTGGATATGGGGTATGTGGTTGGAGCTGTGGGTGGTGCAGCGCAAGCCATCCATGGTCCCTCTGTAGGCGCAGGCGTCCTGTGGCTTGCCACAGTGACAGGCAAATCCGAAACCGGATGCCGCCAACCATATATATATATATATATATATATATATATATATATATATATATATATATATATATATATATATATATATATATATATATATATATATATATATATATATATACGTATGTACAACCATCACTGGTTGTACAAACCTTAGCAATGTCTTGCATTCCTCATGACATAGCTCGTCACGTGTCGCCTTATCTGTTTCGTACAACGGCGCCGGTAAATGAGCACATGCCGCTTCTGGTGCTTTTTTTTAAATCCCTTCCTATCTCTTTCCTTTACTCGCATCCTTAACCTCATTAATAACCTGGTTTAATTGACGGTTCCCACCATGCCACTGCATTTCTAACATCTGCATCTACCTTTTCTCACCACCTACTGGACGCCAATCAGCAACGGCTCATAAGTCCACAGTGCTCCGTTTCCCTAACAGCGTCCAACGTTCGCACTCTAAGACAAATAAGTCAATAGGTCGCGATCGCACGCACGTTGTGTGTCCGAAGCTCTAATCGTTGGCCCTCACACGGTTATTGAGTCAACTATCCCCGGCTATAGGTTGCACGCATCCGGATTCGCTGATGCAGCATCCACTGGTTATGGTGGGTTGTGCATTGTTCTCGGCTCCGAGGCTGAGTCATCATTGGTTGCTTGTATTCCCCTGAACAGCCGTTATGTGCAGTTCGTTTGGCGACGACCAAGGTTGCTTTACGAACTAACACTAGAAGCTGTTTGTTTATGGTTTCTGCTTAGGCCTCCACCGACTGTAGTCCTGATGCTGCCAAGGACACAAGCCACCACGAACTAAACACGCAACTACACTGTACTACCATTTCAGATATCATAGTATTTGCAGGGAATATGAATGCGCAGGTAGGTCGCTTGGACTCTTCAGCAACTAAGCTAGGTGCTTATTATGGGTTTGACTCCCAATGCTTGGTACCCCAACTACAGCGTGCTTGTGTTTGCCAGTGAAGTAGTGTGGGCTGGCTCCGTTGATGAAGCGTGGCTCCCATCCACATGCCTCCCGGTCTTATTCCTTCGGGTTTACACTGGATATGGGGTAATACAGCACAAACCACCCATGGTCCTTTTGTAGGCGCAGCTGTCCTATGGAAGCCACGGTGACTGGAAAATCTGAAACCGGATGCCGCCACTCAACTCCGAACGATCGGACAACGGTGCGCGTCTGTGTGCGGAACACCAGCTGTTTCTTATTAGCACCGCTTTTGCAGTGGGCATCGAAGTGCCACCTGGCATCCACTTTTAACTAGCCAGCAATGGTCTCAAATTAGATCATATTGCCACAAGTTGTAGGTGGCGTGGTTCCATCCTGGATTGTCGCTGTTTCTAGAACACCGTCGATTTTGATCATGTTTAATACTACAGTAAACCGTAAGTTGACCACTCAGGGGACTGAACCAGTCGTTATCATACTGCGGTTCTACGACAAACCTTGCATACCTACTTTCCCGTTGTGAGTAGTATGAAATTTAGTCCCACTTTAGCCCGTTTCGAACACATCAGACGAGGTATCATGTAACTGCAAACGCGGTTCAACTATGGTTATAATAAATCAAAACGCAGTTAGCTCGCAATTTAAATCTTTTTCTGGAAATGATTTATCTCTATCTGTTTCTCTTCTCAAAACGATAACTGAAAAAGTGCTCTCAGCTCTCTCAGTTAACATGTCTCGATATTTTTTATAGTATTTGATTACAGCTGCATTAAGAGGTCTGATTTCATCTTTCGCAGTTTTTGGGCTTTCCAAATCATCGTCACTCATTCATTCTTCTCCTGCATTAGCATCATCAGGTGTTGGTTCTTTGTTTCCGTAGGGGAGTTTTGCAGTCTGGTTCAGTGCAACTTACCAAGTAATCATGACCTCAGTGGCGTTCGTGCTGTGAGTTTCTTTGTCCCACCCCATCCCTCTTAGCCTCCCCCTCCAACCACGATCTCATTACTTAGCCTTATATAATTTTGCATAATAATTTCTTTTTGGGTGCACAGCAGCCGGCTGGTAGCTTACCGGAACGATGCCCATCCGTTACCGGTAGCTCAGCCAGCTTTCACCAGTTGTTTTTTTCTCCTTTTTTTCTTTGTATTGCGGCACAGTAGCTGAGGTGTTTCCCACCTCTAGCTAACGTGTATGATGATGATGATGACCAAGTAATCATTCATTTCACCAAACATTTTACAATCTATTCCATCGAATTCTGCCAATGGAGGTGGGATGTCTGATAAGGCGACTGCATCCCGCTCAATATTTGGAACAACTCCGGATTTTCTGAAACACTTTTTATTTCTGGTCGAACTTTGCACCAAGCGGAACTTATCCAAGGCATTAACTGAAGCAATAGATGAAGTTCCTTCCGAATGGGAATCGTTGGTATGCAGTTTTGCCATAGTCCATTGCATGAATTGGTCTCAGTAGGGAATTTGGATATTTTACTAATCCCTTTTTCCAGAGGTTGAATTTGTGAGGTCATGTTTGGAAGCAGAAACACAAGGGTACTATTTGTGTGATTGTTTACATGAGTGTGTCTAGAACAGTTGTTCACTGGTTGTAGACGAAAGACACCTTTTTCTCGCGTTTGTTTATATGGATGTCTATACCCACAAACTGTTATATAAAATTACCGGTTATCGTTATCGGCACTGATGAGACGATACGAAATGCATACATCTGCCGAACTTCGTCTTCTACTTGTGCTTTTCAAGTTATTAAAGGGAACTAACTGTTTTAAAATTCATTATTTCTTTGTCAATACTTCTGATTCACTCCTTAACTATAGCAGCTGTCATCCACGCAGATGGGTTCGATCTCCAGATGACTGGGAGGTTTACAGGATTCAGGTTTTTGTACATACGTCCTCTGGCTGATTTACCAATGAATAGTGTATTTAACTTCTATCCATTTGAGCTGGACCACAACCGAACTGTAAAACGTAATTTGGAATGTTTCCCACCCCTTACATTTGTCACGATTTATAACAAGGCTTCTGTTAAGCATAACCTTAAAAAAGAGTGCAATCGTCAGTGTTAGAAAAAGTCGTCATTTTTTGGTAAATTTTTCGATGGAGCCTACAGGCACTTCATTGGATTCACTACAGAAAACCATTTGGGAAATTTTATGTTGGAGTTTAAATTTCTTTACCCAACCATTGGATGTCTGGAAATCTGTAACCCCAAAATTCTTGCGAGAAACTTTTAGCAATTTCTTGAATCATCGGCTCAGAAATTCGAGCGTTAGCTGCCGTCGTTTGCTTAAACTAGCGCGGCGTAGCCTCATCGACTTCATCGTGGGAAGTATTTCGCCTCTTCCACTGTAGATCTCTTTTTCATTATTGTATCACTCCAAATACTCGTGTTTATGTCTTCGGATCTTGTTAATTGTTGTCTTGCTAACACCAAAATGCTCTACCGTCTTTCTTTGGCTACTGCTTCCCAGCAAATATAGCAGAGGAATTTTTCATTCATAGTCAACTCTGGGGTTTCTTCTTTGGGCCATAATGTTAATTTACTGGTAATGACTGAGCCTAAATTGTTCAAAGCACGGTATGGGTCATAGGTCTACAGTTATACTTATGTAACATTAATTACATACAATAAATAACCGCTATTGGTTTCACTCTCAAGCCGACACCAAACAGAGCCAGATAAACGCTCGACCTAATATGGTCAAAAGCGTCAAGCAGACCACAATCCAAAGTGCTGCTGAACTGGTGCTTAGACCAGGAGGTTAATCGAGGGTTTTCTAATCACTCAAACTCCTTATTGCGCCTGTGCGACACATGGTCTTAAGGGTAGGGAAGGCTTGCCTGTGTATGTGGATTGGTGATGGAGGTTGAACACCGATATTTCCTAAGTCATTCCTTGGGCTCTGATCTGTGGAGACCTACATTGATCTACGTACTACGCGTGCGTATGAACGGTGACGGCAGGGGCAAACACATATAGACATACACACAGAGAATATGTTATATCCTAAAACGTAAAGTTCACCGATTTGGGGGTCAGAAGTCCACACCTTGCAATCCCGCTGCACACCGTGTTATCAGAACAAAGGGGACATTCGGGAACCGTCAGACGGTAGGCATATAAATGGTCGACTTATAGAGGTTGAATTATTACTGACTGTCATAGCCCAAGTAGTCAACATACAACTTATAGAGGTTTTGTTCCATCGAGTTTACCTAGTGATTGTCCAACACCTATGCAAAGGTGGTCAACATATTGA
>CALYDF020001169.1:0-25062 GCA_944474145.2 Dicrocoelium dendriticum
GGAGTAGTCTTCGATGCGGCACTCTGCCGAATGCTTTTTGCATGTCAAAGAACAGGACAATAACACTGCTGCCTTTGTCTATGGCAGCCGTTGTGTGGTTTAAGAAGTCTGTCTGGCGTGTCGCAAAAGATCTGCCCTGCAAAAAACCGTGTTGTGAATTGTTGATGACGTTTTTCTTATTCAAGAAAATAAGTAATTCACCTTTCACTATCCTTTCCATAATTCTAGATATTACAGGTGTGTGATTGATGGGGCGATAGTTTTTAACTTCGTGAACGTTTCCATTCTTATGCCGCGGGATAACAACGGAAGTCTTCCAGTGATAAGGATATACTGCACTGTTAAAAGAGAGCGTCAAAATGTTGAGCAATAGAAGAGGCAAGTCGCTCCCACCGCTTTTTAACAAACAAGGGGGAATTCCATCAGGTCCTGGGTAAGTCGAGGAAGACAGGCGGGAGACTTGACCGGAGATTTTTGCAATAGTGAATTCCACTGTGCATAAACTTTCAGCAATGTGTGGTATAACAAGCGCTGGTGTGGCTAGCGGTTCATCAATCATTGATTCGGCGAAATAGGCGCTGAAAGCCTCACAAATTTCACCCGGAGCATCAAGGTATGTGCCATCCGGCATAATGATAAAATTGATGGGATTACTGCGACGCAAACCTCTGGCACGAAACAGTTTGGACAGTTCCGTTGTTTTACTCGGACCATTCAAAGCCTTGTATTCTTCTACTATAAGATTGCGAACATTTAGATGCCCGAGTTCTTCGATGATCTTTGCCTGCTGCAGTATTAGCGCAAAGTCTGCTGTTAATCTGAATTTCCGCCGGATCTTATGAAGCTTGCGTGTGATACCTAACACTTTGCGATCGGGTTTTTGTTTTCTTAGGCGGGCACACTTTGGAGGCACTAATGAATCAATGCAAAGACCGATGATATCATAGAACACGTCTGCTGCTTTTTGAGGGCATGAAGAGAAGAAGAAATCATCCCAGTTCATCGAACGAACCAAATCCTTAGACGTGTTCCAGTTGACGGAGTTGAATAAACGCTAGTGCAGTGGGTGTGGTTCATTTGCCATGCGTAATCTTAAACAGCATTTGACCACCCGATGGTCGCTCCCAGGGAATTCACTAAGGGCCGTTACATTAATAGCAGGTATGTCCAGCGACAAAATGAGATCAAGGATGCTGTTCCCTCTGGTAGGTTTGGAGACATGTTGTTGCCAACCATTCATATGTATACAAGAGATAAGATTATGAAATTTCAGAGGAGCAGTTCCTGTAGACCATGCAATCGATGACAGATTGAAATCACCACCGATAATCTCGTGTTTAAACGGAAGACTTGCGGCACATTCAAATGCAGACGTCAAAACTACTAAGTCCTCTTGGCTACAGTTTGGCGTGCTGTATATACAACCATCAAGCAGTTGCTGGTGTCTGATCGTTATCGTAAGCCAAAGTGACTCTTGCACATTATCCAGCACTGGATTCTCGAATGTCGTTGCTGCCAGCGATTGTTTCGCTTAAAGTACGCATCCTCCTCCTCGACGACACTGCCGATTTCTCATAAACATATCATATCCAAAAATGGTTAGCTGGGTGTTAGACATGTCGTCATGGCACCACGACTCAGTTATAAATATTATGTCAGGATCGGTCACAGAAACAAATGAGCGTAGTATGTGGATCTTGGAATGAAGCGAAGGAATATTAATCAAAAATATTAACATAGATGCGAGATATGAAGAACGTTGTTTATGCTGCTTTATGAACATTGGGTCTGATAGCTTTGTGTCTGTGCCCATGCTAAAAATTGGTGAAACAAGGCGTGGATTGACACCTTCGTTGAAAAGGGATTAGGAGGTAGCCACAGGGGAGGGGTTGTGACTGAGTATGGCCCTGTAGAAAATGGGATACGGGAGCGGGTCCATGATTGGCATAGCAGCTCATGAGGGCAGGAGGATTACAGAGCGGGCTTCCATGGAACTCGCTAGTGGACGCTAAATTTCGAGACTGTGTCGCCTGCGTCGTGGCACTAATGGGTTGTTGATTGTATAGATTGGTGAAATGAGTAAATACGCAATCGTCATATTCATTGTGGAATGTAACCTGCTTAGGTGCGCTGGAGTCGTAAGGCTTCACTATAAGCGGTGGAGGCACACTAGTGTCAATCCATGCAGCTCGAACAGAATACATCGTGTTTTTTAAACATGAGTCCGGATTTTGGTGGTAAACAGATAAATCGCGTTCAATCTGCAAAGATGTTGGGGCACCTTATGTGCCTTCATGGCCTTGATCAATGGATGGATGGCTATTCAAGCAAGGCGATACTATGGATTTATCTGGTGACATTCTCGATAAATCCAAGTCAACCGTCATCATACAATCGATCCATTTTCCTGAGTCCTTAGATGTCTTAGATGATAATATATACTGGCCAGAGTAGACTTTTGGCGGGATAACACAGGCTGAAGTTTGTGGCTGTGATTGAATATGGGGTTCAACGGGTACTGCAGTTGGTTTTGTCTGAACCGCATTGTTTCCTATTTTCTGGCATGAAACAGCATTGAAGAAGCTTTTAGGATTACCGGAACTGGCTTTTTGAGAAGCAGCACCGTGCACAACCGCAGAGCTGGGGTTTGCAGGCATTTTGTGTTTGGTCGGCTTATCACGCTTAACCGTGAAATTTCGTTCTGGTGGATGTGTGCCCAGGATCAATTTTGTGGCTGGCATAGCCGAAGTGCCGAAACTGGGGGTACTCCTAGACACAGCAGATAACGGGCTAGACTGATCCGTGTGATCAAGCGATCTAATTGGAGTACCAGACTTGATTTCGTTATTCGCCACGTTGTCCGTAACTGCAGCAAGCGTAGAACAAATGCCAAACTTGTCGCTGCCACCCACAGAAACATTTTCAGAATGGGGTTTAGCAGTCGGGTTTGCTTCTAGCTGTCGTCTTCTAAGCTCTCGCTGTAAGGGGGGTTTTGTCCTCTATTATTTTCAGACGTTTGAAAGTCGTATTATGCTAAATCAAATTGCAATTTCGAATGAATTGTCTAGCAATTAGTTCATTTTCAAACTGGAAAAGTATGGGACAGTCATAGCGTATAAACTTTTTACGTAGCCTAGTGTAGCTGGACCAACAAGTTTGCATGCCGCACGCAGACAGTAGAACTCTCTGAACAGTTTTCATAGGTAGCTTGTCATGTACATTAAAAACCACAGCATTGCGTGAGCAACGTACTCGATTCTGTACTTCGGTCGAAATTGAGTCAATCAGCGAGCTACATTGCGTGATAGGCACGATAGCCAGCTGTTTGTGACGGTATGTTGTCTACACAAGGTGTAGGCGCCTTGACCCTGAATGTTTGCTTAGGGCATTAAGGTTTTCAGGTAAGTCCCCCTTCTCTCCCTCTTCTTATTCTTTATTTCATAGGTCCTCATGGTTGTATGGCAGCGAAGCATCAGTTCAAATGGCTGATGTACTGCTGTTGATGATGATGATGATGATGATGATGATGAGGGCGATTCAAATAAGGCAAACAGACTATGCATGGGCTGCAGCATAGATGTGAGCGTGTTAACTTTTAATGGTAGGGCAGCATACGCAGTTTCAGCTACAAAGCGACATTTTTCAGGTCAGCAAGAAATGCACAACCATCTGTCACAGCGCCTACACTCTTTCGGGTGCTTTTTCTGCTACTACGGCCAGATGTTTTGCGTGGTACCTTGGTTTGTTCGCTGAGCTTCTGAACTAAGATGGGGACATCCTTGTTTACAACACAAGTTTTTCTCATCGCGCGTGTCCTTACTGCAGACATGAGAGAAAACCAAACGTAAGCTTCACGATAACAAAAATAAAAATGGCTCTGAGCGTGGTTGCTAACTGTTAATAATGAGAAAGTGAAACCAGAAAATTGGACGAATCAGTGAGGAACAGAGGGAACGCACCGCAGTTAACTAGCAAAATCCACGCCTTCGTGTAAGTTGTGCACGTCTGTCACCAATGCTCCTTTAGCTACACGGTCACGACGGGCAATATTTTGTACAACGGTTATTGTCTAATTGGAGGGTCTCTTGCATTACTCCTTGTGCAAATGGATTGTGACGCGCAATCTCACCACGGCAGCAAAAAAGCGCCTCTAGAACTGCTCATTCATTTCAGTTACGCACGCGATCCCCCTCGTACTCAGTCTCCAAGTTCCTCTTACTATCCTCTGGCAGAAGAGGTCCACCCACCACTTCACTGGAACAGCACAGGTCTGATTTCACCCCCAGGTGGCGCAGTTCCCATCTTCTCGAATATCAGGACGACTCTAGGGAGTGTCCGATATCTTTGAATCCATCCCCGTATAGTTACGTTGGATGTCAGCATACACTGTTGCACTAGGCGATCCAGTGTCTCAAAACTACAACGTTGTCTCACACGTCTGACCATGAATTTAACTCTCACCCACTGCTCTACTATGGTTCACATGCATGAGGCCGCCGACCGAGTCCGGCGGTCTGTCTGATACCCTCTCACCTTACCATATATTGTCGGCTGTCTTACCTGTTTCATGGGATTTGAAGTTTGGTCAATACACGGTCAGGGTGCGGTGAAGTCTGTTCTGAAGGCTGTACGCCCCATCAAGAGCGATCACAATACATACTTTACCTTGATATAGGCTGGCGACGGCACACTGTTCCATCACTCAGGCTACCATTATCCACCACCTCACCATACGCAATCCCCCGGGAGTCGATTTGGATGAATCATACAGCGGAAACGACGAGTAGCCCGCAACAGCTACATGACACCGAGATACAGAGATCACAGGTGACGAGGCTGCCTTTCAAAGTATTCTGCCTAACACCGTGCAGCTACGTTATGAACAGTTATTGAAGACCTGTAAACAGGGCACTCTGGGACAGCATTTCGCAAAGCCGTGGAAAGTGTGTGCTCTACTCTATTCCCTTACAAATGGCGGACGCGTAAGTTCAGGCAACGAGTATTTACTGTGTCCAACAGTCATCAGCAACGGCGACTTCAAGGCGGTCACATACAATGCCTCCACCATCTGCGAAGAAAAGACGCTGTTGCGATCGTACTCGATGGTCTTTGGAAGATTGCATTTATGACGGATGAAGCGGTGATCAAGCGCTTCAAACACTTCCGAACGGATGTGCTCTCGGAAACCCCAATACCTGTTAACCGAGTAACACACTGTTGTGTCAATATTAACTGAAATATCGTAAAACCATAACCATTGGGAAAGAGATGTATGCACTGCGAGCAATAGATGGATCTTATCCCGGGATAAACTGTTATACAGAAGGACATCAGACAAATCTGTCCAATATTCAGTAGTTCTTTCTTGCATTCCTATTTGGCCTGTTCCCCTTATCCTACTCACATGAACATGGTCCGTGAAACGTTTGTTCTACAAATTCTTAACACTTCCAGCCTTGAAAACTTCCGCACAATTGATGTTCAGTCTTCACCCATCCTCGTCATCAACTTTTATTCATTTGTTGGGTTCCTGCTTCCCCACAGACCGTCTTCAATTTGGTTTTCTTCGTATAGGTATCTGATTTGAAGCCCAAATGATATTACACTTCGTCCTAAGATATTTACACTTGCACGTTGTCCCTTTATACATTGCTTCCATTGACATTTCAAAAACTTTGGATTCCATCTCCCAAGCTACGCTGTTTCGCACAGCCTCCTCTTTCGGCGCCCCATTTTTTAAACTATACTACCTAAAGTGTACTTTTGCTTCCGGAATTTCAATCATCAACGGTCTGTGGATATATCCAAGACGTGGAGTCCGTCAGAGAGATCTACTTGCTGTCTCCCTCTTCATCATGGTCACTGAGGAAGCATTACCTTTACCATCTGGCACACAGTGGATTTCCCCAGCGGGTGCAATCGGGCATATCGCTTACGCAGATGTTGTCGTACTATTTGCTCACAACGGAGAATCCCTGAATGAAGGCCTAGGTCGATTTAGGGAGGATATACAGTACCTTGGATGGTCAATAAACCACATGAAGTCGACAGTATTAGGTCTAACCGTCGACAGCAAAAGAAAAGGTACCAATTTTGAACAACACACAACACCCTCTGACGCCCTCCAGGCTCCCACAATCGAGCTATCCGAGGAATTCCGGCTACTTGGACTGCCGTTTGTATGGAAGGGTAAAAGCCCGTCGAACCCGATAGATTAGCTCAAAGCACAGCTGCAGAAAATAACACAAACCCCTGCTAAGCCCCACTTGCCCATGGACATCTTGCGCACCTATTTATTAACGCGACATGCACCTTAGCTCTCATAGGCCGTGGTGCACCGGCAGACCCTCAGATCGATGAAGAAGCTGGTCTAGGAGAGTATAATAAAATGTATAAGAGTCCACATGGACACCAGCCTCGCTTCTTTCACGCATCAATTGAGGATTATGGTCCAGGAGTTCCGTAACTTGCTAGTATAAACCCACTACTTCTGAAGTATCGCCTAGAAAGCCAACTTTCACTCTCCCATCCAATTACTAGCTAGGCAATGCGGGAAGCTTCAGTGACTACCATCCAGTGCGCCGCCATGAAACCTGTGGTCATTGGGAAGCAATTCACCTTGAATAAAAGAGAAGCGAAGAAGGCATGGAAGAACTCACTGTTACAATCTGTGGACGGATCCTTGCTTCGTCGGATCACTACGACTCTAGTGTCTCACAAATGGATAAGAAACCCAGAAAGTATTTTCCACAGGCTCTACAGCAGAGATACCCAACTTCGAGCAGCGGTGCTGTGGGTAAAATCTCGATGCTCCAGAGGACAACCACCACCGAACGCAACCGATCTTCACTGCCGGAACGCTTACTGACAAAAGGTAGCACTTTCCTACGTCTTGCAGTCTTGTGCAGTAATCTACGATGCTCGCTGATGTAACTAACCAACACCCTTCGTCACAAGCGAGCCCAAAACTTAGCGGCATCAACGTACATCATACCGGATTTAATTGTTATCAAGAAATTCACAGCACATGTAATGGAAGTGGCAACATACTACACCTACCGGCTGACCCATATCTACCCATTAAAACTTGACAAGTACGGTGTAGATGTTCATGCGGAAGCCATAACCCGCTTTGTTTGCTCGGAATGCCATACATCACTAAATATGATGCACTATCCGATGACCATCAAAAACCGCGATCATATATTCCCATCCTCTGCCAAGCACGTTTCGGGACTGAGGCTCACCAAACTTGACATATCCGACTTGTTTGTGTCTACCATGACAGAATCACTCAAAGTTTACAATACCTACATGCGAGGTGCAATTTCAGAAAACATCTCATACTAGTAATTTACACTTACCTTCGCGAGTGCTTCCGACTGTCTTTTGCGTTTTATGTGAATACCGTTTCAATTTTATGCCAGGACATTTGTCCAATGTCAGTGAATTTAGGTAATGCCCAGGCATTTGGTCATGCACAAATTTTCCGAAAATGTATATTCATAGACCGCGATACACATGGAAGTGAAGGCTGGTCACCAAGACCATAGCCGAGGCAGATGGGAAATGGGTGTTGTGATTTTGGGATCATTGGCTATGCGTCAATCAACGTGCGAAAGTTGAATGTTACAACCTATCATAGCTAAGAGACCTCATTTCGTCTACATTACTTTTCTACTTAGTGCTGTGATCGCGACAAAATTTTTTAAACGCATACACAGTAAGCTTAGTTATAAATAACCTCTTCAAAGGAATGCCTGGCGTTCTCTTGATCTCTCCTGCTGTGGTTGAGCCAGACGCTGGCATATATAAGGCCCTTGTCTTTTTGGTAGTCGGGTCCAAAAATTGTCAAACTCTAGTCGAGGATGAAGCATATTCAATATATTCAAAGTATAAATCGCTGGCAGCTGATGCTATTACGGAGGGGAGCTACATGGTGAGCTCAGAGAGCTGATAAGTTGCACTATCAATGTATTTTTGTTCGAATGTCCATGACCCTCACATCACAGATTGCAAGAAAAGGGATGCATGCAGTTTGTAGCAACGTTAACCATTATCTTCAGAACATGGGAAATTTATACCATATGGTGTATACCACGTGCGCAAATATCAGTCTGGGCGCCAACGGGAAATTACAACAGCCGACTGAACGAATGTGTTTTCAACGGCAGATGAGTTTAACCGAGTAAATCCCACCCCGTGCTTACCAGACCCCAAGCACATAGCCGTGCTAAGAGACGATATAAGTATTTTGCACTATCTCCTTTAGCAAACTTCATATTATCGACATGCAATCTGCAGTTTCAACGCTTTTAACGCTCTCAGCGTCAAGTTAAATGACGGTTATAAATTCTATGCAGCTTGAGATTTTTGTTGAATTCGTCTCCATCCATCGTTTGCCTGGCTTCCGTCTGCACTTGTGTTGCTATCCCCATTTTGTTAGTTAGTACTCAGAATAGCATAAGTTAGTGACGGTGATACTTGATGCTCGACGAAAACTTGTATGCTGAAACAGCAAAAACAAACCCCATTGTTTCATAATTTGCATTTTCAGAAACCCCACTGTGTGTTCAGTCATTGTTGCTAACTGAAGTTGGATGGAAACCCCACCATGTGTTACACACCAATCTGCTGACCTGATGAATCAGCATTCAGTGGCTAGATGTCTGTGTTCCTCGGGAACAGACCTTCCTAGCCAACAAAATTGCTTTATTTCATGCGCGTTTTATGCGTCGTGAACGCGTCATTCAACTCCGGCTTCCGTACACCAGAAACTTGCTTGTTAGTTCACCATTCTTTACATCTGCACACATAGACACTTGATCGTTCGGTTTTTTATGATCAAGCACAAATGTATTTGTCATAATGCGATGGTTCACGTTCCCATGCATCTGAGGTAGAGCAATGAATTTTGTTCCGCTACTAACCAGGTGCTTATTGCACTCAGAGATTTGCCACGGAGCGTATATTTAGAGATAGTTCTGGGGTAGCAGCATTTTAAATGGGGAGTAAATCGAATAACAGCTAGTAACCGCTAACAATAGTTGCAAGAGAACAGTTTTCTGACGCTGGTATTACCCTTAATCACGTTAAAAGCTTGTTACATGGCCAACAGAGGCCTGAAGGGATAGGTAGACCGTTGCGTACAAGTCAGTAACAAGATGGAATTCATCCTTTCATGACTAACTAAAGATCTGATGAAATTCACATGGTACCTCCTAGTAATTCGCAGCTCGTATGCATTACTCATATTCACCAAATGTAATGAAAATTTGGTCATACACACAGCCAATGTAGAATACTCCACTCTCTTTAATCCAATAAGAACAATAAAGGAGAGGTAACCGGAAAATATCCATGCATCTGGTCCTGGTATTTTCCAGCGTTAACAAGTGATCCTCAGTAGACAGTGGATTCGGTATCCCCCACATTACATGTTAATACATGAAACGCATATCCCAACACTCCACCTATGCATGTCACGCATGCAAGAGCATCGATTCTTCTGAACAAATTAATCTATGCCGTTATAGACCCAGTTTCTCTCATCAAGATAAATAACGTATTATTATTATTATTAACACAAATGGCGCTAGATTTATGTGTAAAGCCATTATACCTTTCGGACACTTACATCCGGATTTAGCGTCAAGAAGTTTGGAATAAGGAGAACAGGCTTTGGAATGTTAACAAGCAATGACAGTGTCCGTGTGAAAAGTGGACCATCAGGCAATATATGACTGACAGTTCACTGCTCCATAGAAACATAACTTTCGGTTATTCTTTTTTGAACCACAGGGCTTCCGGTCTAGGCTTACACCCAGGCGGCGACAGCAACAGATATGATAGAAAGACCGGTGTCAAGACGCAAGAGGGCAATAGATAGGCTGGAAGCCCAATAACCCACTGCGCTTTCGCCTGAAACAACACCGGAAGCGCCTACAGTCAACCACACCAATGGATCAATTAAATTGAGGACCTTAGGCCCTGAAGGCAGCGCATGAGAGCGCATTTTGGAAAGAGAGAAAGCGGTAAACCTCACGCAACTAGGACGTTGAAGAACTTGTTTACTTTACATTACCCAGCAGCATTCCGTAGTCAATAAGCACAAATGTCACTGCCTATGCCATTTGCTAATTTGACGATTTTAACTCCACCAGGCATTTTGTATTTCGTTAGGTTCGATGCACATTTATTGGTAATCAAGATGTATCATTTGTAGATGCGTATCTACATAATCAGAGTGGGAAAAGGATGTGCTCCATAGGCTTATTGTCAATCAGGAAACCGGGTTGCTGCTGTATGCTTGATGAGGACATGTTGGTCTCATTCACAATCTTTAATTTCATGCAGAATAGCTTCCTCATACATGGTACTAGGTCTGTCGTTTTATCAGATCGGAGTTTGGACATTACAGAATTTTCCTCTTTAGGTCATGAAGCAGTTAATCATGTTGCCACTTCTAACGGGTCGGTTAATTACCCACCATATAGATGTTGTAAAGCAAGTAACTAATCTAACTTGGTCATCTGTCTACAAATGGTGATAAGTGTTCGATAACTTGTAAGATGACCACCGAATAAACAATGTATTTACTGTTGCCAACTGCTACTTGTGAGGTTAGTTGGGAGTTATTTCTTCGCATTCTGTTGTCTGCACCTAGGCGTATGCTTTTGTGTTTTCTTCACGTTTCTCAAGCACTATTATGCATTCATCAATCTGAATGAATTCCAAGTGAGGCACGGGGATGATCTCAAGGACTTCATTTTGATCAGCCACAGATGGATTCACTCTGCAACTATTCGTCCAGAAAATGGTTGTACGCGCGCCTTTCCTGTTTGAGCGTATTAATCGGACATATTAGTCTCGGAGCCAGCGGGATTCGAAGCTACGACCCTCTCCTTATTTATGCCACTAAGTCATAAGAGTTGGCAGTCACATGGATGATCACATTTCCAGGCAAATAACGCGCAGCCACTGTGGCGGCTGTCCATCTGAGTCCAGCTGCGAGTACTTGTCAGTAATTTACTTAAGCCACATCAAGGCACATGGCGCGTCAACTATGAAGCACTACTTATCCACGATGCGCAGTAAAAGTGCCCACGACTGGAGATTGTCTGACTGTCGTGATACCATGCAAAGATGCAACACCTTGCGTCTACTCCACGTGACTCCAATTAGCGCTGGTGGTCAAGGCTACGTGACACATGCGGGGACAGGTACAGCCGAAATTTGCCAGCATTTCTCACCTGATGGAACAGTGAGTTTGATTTTAGCGCTCGTTAGAAAAATGAAATTCGTTTCTCACAGATCTCATCGTAAGTTCATGTGTCAGTCTCATCGCCAACTAGCGGAACCATGTGCCGTATAATGCCGAATATAAACCCGTCCATAGATAAGCCGACAGTATGACTTTGCGACTTCATATTTGTCCAAAGTCTTAAGTCCATGCATTTGCCGGCCCCCAAAAATCAGCAAAAGAGAAACGAACTTGTTTCTCCATAGTTTTGACGTCATCACTACCTGCTCTCACTTGAGTGTGTTCAAGCGAAACCCGCTCC
The DNA here is from genome assembly GCA_944474145.2 of Dicrocoelium dendriticum. NCBI lineage: Eukaryota > Metazoa > Platyhelminthes > Trematoda > Plagiorchiida > Dicrocoeliidae > Dicrocoelium > Dicrocoelium dendriticum. The sequence goes on from CALYDF020001169.1 coordinate 11,565, forward strand.
AGAGGGACCATGGATGGTTTGCGCTGCACCACCCACAGCTCCATCCACAAGCTCCATATGCAGTGTAAACCCGACGGAATATGACCGAGAGTCATGCGGATGGGAGCCACGTTACATCAATGGAGCCGGCCCATACTCCTTCAGAGCCAAAGACCCAAGTATTCAAAAACCTTCCAAATCACAAACATGTTGTATTTTGGGATTAAAGGGCACACAAGGCAGTGGTTGGACCGTAGTTTGCTCCACACTTAGTGCATGGAACCACTCTTTGAGCCTAAGACGGTCACGAGGACTGTGCGCAGCGCGCCCCTCCAGAAACGACTAACTGTCTCCTGGAGCCAGTAGAGGTAGTGAGCCATAGACAGGTAGGCACATTGTCAACAGGCACATCAAAAGCAGCCACATCGGGGTTGTCAAGCAACAGCCAATCACATGAAACGAAATGTCGTATAAAATAGATCGAATGTATAGTATGGATATGGCGCTAAATTAGCACATGAAATAAATGAATTATCACAATAGCCGCGATAGATTCAGGATAGCAGAAAGAGGGATCAAGACACACATGTATGGAGAACAATATACGCGAAGTGAACCTCCTTTAGCTTCAGCAAAATGTGCCATTTAACAGGTTTTTCAAGTGCACGTTAAAATGAGATGACAAAATAACAATAAGGCAAGGTAGCATACCTGCCACCTGAAATGAAAAGCTCAGCACGCCAGCGCACCGTTGGCAAATCGAATGCAGCGTACCTACAAAAGCTGAGCCGATTCTGCGTACCTACAAACGCTGAGCCGGTTCTGCGTATGTCCTCAGCAGTACTCGTTGTCATTTCGATGCTACTCCGAGTGGCCTCGCTCGCTGCTGACCAAATCTGACTGACGCAAGCATTCGCGACCGCACGTACTACAGCACCATGCTCTCAATGTAGATGGAGTACAGCCCATCGACGACTGTCCCTTCCGTAACTGACACTTCTTCTCTGCGTGCACGAGGGATTTCTTCTGCACTTCGGCAAGTGCCTTCATGATCAGATCTCACCATGCACGCCGATCAACCGCCTCCGATTCGAATGACCTGCACGCAGCATTAGCACCTGATAGGCTCACTTTGAGCATGTCCTGGTAACGTAAATTCCATTTTCCCACATGCCGTTTCATTGCACTCAGCTGGCCATCAAGCAGCTGTTTCGGTAACCGGATCGAATCCATACGGCAAATATGCCCGAGCCACCTCAGGTGCTTCTGGAGAAGGATGCAGTTCACAACATACATGCCACTGTGTCAGAGCACCTTCGTGCCTGCAACTCGGTCACTCCAGCTATTGAACATAATACGGCGCAGACACAGCTGATGGGAGCGATTCACATGCGGGACATCTATCAGATAAAGCGTCCAGGTTTCGCTGCCGTATAGGAGAACGGAAAGCACCACAGAATTATATACCAGCTGCGTCATCTCAACAATGAGCTGATGGTTGTTCCACACACGGAATTCCAGCTTGCCAAAGGCAGCAACCGCCTTCGATACCGGCTGCGCAATTCGCTACAAAGGTAGCAACATATCGAAGTCGTGTCCAACAACGAGTCGGCAATCTGGATTAGGGTAAGAACCCGCACTCCATTCCGGATTAAGGCTAGAAAAGTCTTGCTTGGGTTGATGGTGAGTCCGAATTTGGCCGCTGTCGAAGACAGAGCACTTGTCATGTGCTGTAACTCATCCGCGCTGTGTGCAAACGACGCACAGTCGTCAGGAAACAGCAACATACGGATAGTTGTCTCACAGACAAAGGTTCTCGCCCAGGAACGACAGATCTTCAGCAACCCACATCAATAAGGTACTCTACACAAGCATCGTAAGCGCAAGTGTTATCACAAGCACAAACGGTATCAAAATACATTATGGCCTGAAGATAAATAGCAAACAGGGCAGGAGCTAAGGCACAGAGCTGCTTCCCACCAGAGACAACTGCAAAGTCATCCGAGGTCTCTCCACTCAGCTGCACCCTCGCCCACATATCACCCTACAGACATTCAATTCAACTTACAAACTTACGCGGGCAACCAAACTTACCCAACACCAGCCGCAATACTTCGCGGTTCACCGTATCAAATGCCTTGGTGAAATCAACAAAAAGCGAGTACAATGGCTGGTGTCGTTCTCCGCACTTCTCCTGCAACTGACGAGCCGCAAACACCATATCTATAGTGCTGCGACCCGAACGGAATCCACACTGCTCTTACGTCACGTTAGCTTCCACAGCCTGACTGACAAGGCGGTTGAGCAGGATTCGGGCAATCACCTTGCCCACACAACTCAGCAATTTGATGCCACGATGATTCGCGCAACATTGCTTGCCCCTTTGCCCTTGTACAGTGGTAGCACAAGGGAATCCTTCAGCTCAGCAGGCACCACCTCCGCAATTCATACACGTTGCACCAAATGGTGCGGCGCAGTCAACAACGCGGGTCCTCCGTGGTTTCAATACTTCAGGCGGGATCCCGTCTTCCGCGGCCCACTTGCCGTTTCGCAGCTGAGCAAGTGCTCACTGCGTCTCATCCAGTGTCAGCATGCTCTCCAGACTCGCCTTCATATCGGGCCGCTTCAGTTCGTTCAATGTGGGCCAGTCGATCTCTGAACGGTTGTTCAAGAGAGAGTCAAAATGGTGTTGCCACATCTGCACTATGACTTCAGTCTGTGTGCAGGTAGCGCCTGAACTACTATTGATTGGCTTTCTCAGTGGCGTCAACCTCGGCCCAGACACCGCCTCCAAAGAGTCAAAGAACTCCTTGTGTTGGCGGCGTTCGGCGTAACATTCCATCTGCTTCACCTTCACCGTCCACCATGCAATTTTTATGTGACGGAGCTCTCGGGTCAGTTGCCGTAGAAGTTTGCGAAACGGACTCTTCTTCCCCAAGTTACTGGGGTCTGCCACATGTGCAGCAAATGCTGCATTCTTCCGACACCAATGCGTCACTCATCGCACTGTTCTCATCAAACCAATCAACCCGTTCACAGTTTGCGTGCGCAATGGTCTCCTCGGTAGCAGCTGTCACTTGGTCACGAATGTGGTGCCACAGGTCTCCCACTGTGGCTATGCAGTCCACATTACACAGGCGTGCAGCCATCGCCTTCTCCAGCTCAATACGTTTCTCCACAGTACCGCGGCAGAGAATGATACTTTTACTCCGCTTCACCCCAGGAGTGCCATACATAAATTTACCATAATATATGTACAGTTTGGTCCGCACCAATTTGTGCTCAGTGCCACACGCAGCTCCACGCAATCCAGGTGTCATGCGAATCTCACGCATATCACGCTGACGTACGATGATATAGTCGATCAGGTGAGCGTGACAACTCCGTGGGTGTGTCTAAGTTGCTTTATCACTCGTACTCGGTGCAAACTGAGTGTTCCTGATCGTCAGGCCGTGAGTGGCACACAGTGAAAGCAGTCTGTCATCGTTCGCATTCGCTGCACCAACGCCATGCGGATTGATAACATCTTACCACACAGATGCATCAGGCCCAACGCGCGCGTCGAAATCACCCAGCAGAAATAGTCGGTCGCTCGTCGGCACAGACCGTATCACGTAGGATAACTGAGTGTAAAATTGCTCACGCGTGTCATCAGGATGGGACGTGGTGGGATGGTACGTGCTTATAAAAGTAGCAAACTTACCTCTTCCGAGTCGTATGCGAGCAGTCGTCAGTCGCGCACTGATGCTTATTGGTTCACCCACGAGTTGACTATGGAGGCGATGGAATATTGCATACCCGACCCCATGTTCACGTGGTGCTGAGGTGGCGTTTCCCACCCAGTGGAAGGTATAGCGAGCACCGGCTTTATGCTACTTACCTTGCTCTGTGAGCCGGGTCTTGCATATCGATGTGGTAGCGCGCCAGTTCCATCGCGACCAGTGCAGTGCAGCGCTCGGGGCGTCCACTCGAGTCCCAGACTAGTAGGGTGCGCACGTTCCAGCACCCGATTTTGTGCCTTTTCTATGCAGGCAAACGGTCGGCTTCAGCAATCGCTCGTGTGGTGACCAGGATTGTAAGAATTAATGGGTTATTACGAATAGGTATTGGGATTGGGGAATTTTGATGGGAAAAGGAAACAATGGAGGCGTCGGCGGTAGCATGTTTTCGCCTATCCTATTGCTACTGCGCGACGACCGATGCAGCATGAGGTTATCTACATTGGAGTAATTCATGGTTATGAGTCCCAATACACACACTAGGAACCAACCCAAGCAGGGTTTTGACTCACTACAGGCTGGAGCCACTAACGAAAACAGAAAAGAAGGCAGATACGCTCTGAACTCTTTATTCACAAAAGTGAGCGCGTTAATGTACAAGCGAAATGATTTTGATATCGATCCATCAATGATGCTCATTCAATTATTTGCACGCTGACGTGCGGGACAGACTCGAGTGGGACTTGTGGTTGCCCCTACAACATCACTTACTCCCCACATGAGCGTATCAACGTGAGTGACAATTGAGCCACGTCGCCTCTGGCTTCGGACCTCGTTTTTGGACATTGACTCTGTGTTCGGTTGAAGGGCTGGGTAAAGCTGTCTGGTGGCCGGCTGCAAGCTCGTATGTTCCTGACCCTAATGGCTGAGTAATCCTGCTTGAGCTCGATAACACTGGCTTCCCTTTACGTGTCTGCCTTTCCCTTAGCCGGACTAAGGTTTCGGGACGTAACGGACTGGATTGCTTTCCGTAAGAGGAATGATAACGTCAGTGACGCTCCAGTTGTTCTGGATCACTGTTTTCGGCAGCCGAACTAGCTGCGTTTAACTTCGTGCGTTACTTTCTGTCAAACATTAGCTCCCCTGGCGTGCGATCGATCGCTCTGTGCTGCGACGTTCTATGGATAAACAGAGCCTCGACTATGGCATCATCCCAATGCATACCGGACAAACGAGCTGTCTGTACCCTTTCCTTTAGCGAGTAATTTGTGCGCTCAAGCATTACGTTGGCAGCTGGATTGTACGGGGCAGTTCGTACGTGTTTTACATCATGAACTTTTACGAAGTGTCGGAACTCGCAGTTTGTGAATTGCCGTCCACTGGCCGTCACAATTTCTTCAGGAAGCCCAAATCTTGCAAACAGGCGCTTCAGCCACTTTATAACGGTTGAACTGTTCACACCATCACAAAGGCGAATCTCAGCCACTTACTGTAAAAACAAGTGGTCACTAAACAGTTTCTCTGGTGCTGTGGTGCGTAATCCCATGGTCACAAAATGTCAGTTGCCACCTTCGATCAAATTTTCATTGGATAAACAGGTTGGATGGAAGCATCGATCGACTTAGGGCTCTTGTCGGCTTTCTGACACGCATCGCAAGACCGGACACACGCGTCTGCCATTTTAGTCATATTCGGCCACCAAACTTGTTCTTGCAGTCGGCGCTTCGTTCGAACGATACCAGGATGCTCCACGTGTGCACATTGGAGAATTTTTGGTGTTAGTCTCTGTGGAACCACGGATCTCGATCATTGCATAAGGCAACCATCAATGACCGCTAACTAGTACCGTAAAACATAAAAGGCCAGTAGTTCACCACTGAACCTCGTCTAGCGAGGTCAACCTTGAGAGAGGTAGCTTCTTGAAGCACTTGCTTAGTTACGGCAGAAAGCTCACTTGAATGCAAAGCGGAAACAAAGACTTTTTCTTCATCGTCCACAGCCTTATCGGAATCGTCCAGTGGAAGACATGAGAAGCTATCTGCCATATGGTTTTCGCAAGTAGGACGGAATATGCTTTGAAAATCATCATTCAGTAAACGCGCATAGCAGCGGTTAATCCGCAGTGGCTTGGGACCATTGATTCCTCGATTGAGGAGGGTAGTTAGAGCATCGTGATCTGTGAGCAAAGTAAACCTCCGACCAAACAGGAATAGGTGTCATTTTCACAGGCCTGTGATACTGCCATTGCGTCCACGTCTGAACTGGCGAACCACTCGGGTCCTCAGCCGAAGGCATCGATAAAATGCACACCCGAAAGGTAGCGGGCCATGCTCTATGGGTGAATGAACAGACTCACACGGAAAAGTGTGTGCTGGATCTTAGTAGAAGTAGAGTTTAACACACTTCCTCCCAGGGGTGACCTAGCGTAGGTGTCTAGGACATGAGTCCACGGCAAAACGCTAGTAGCAACGGGTTAACGGTCTGACGTGCTTTTGCTACCACAAGCTTCAGCGGGTCAGGGACACTCCCGCCGCACACACGCATACACAGCAGAGAACATGCTGTATCGTCAAGCTTCTGCAGAGCCTTGAAGTGTAGTCAGTGATCGTTGGTCAGGAGATTTCCACATATTCCGCTACATACATATTATTATTAACGAAAACGAGTCATGCGGCGACCAATGCACAGTAAACGATCACACGGTCAAACCATAGGGGTTAAATTAATAATGAGTATTCGAGCGCAAGTGATCAATATCCAAAGGTCTGATTCTATATGGTTTTCAGGATGAACGCTCAAGCTGTGAAAAACAGTTAACCTAGAGAGGTAGCAGGATACAGAGGTGGTCAACTTCGTAGGTTTTACCGTAAATTCATTCCGGACCTCAAACAGTAAAGTTAGGTAGTCCGTTTGCCGTCTTTTTTCTTGAGCATCTCGCATATCAGAGCGAAGAAACATCCTGGTTTCCATGAACCTACTGTTTTCAGTTACTTCCCTGAAAACAGAAAATTCGTACTTATCACACCACAGCATACTAACCGACATGTTCTTTCAGCCCATAACAGCTATCTTGCGAAGTAGTCACTAGAAGCCCACGAACTTACAACACTAGTTTTCCTCTGACAACTAACGCGGAAAATTCGCACGGGGTCATTCGCAGTATGTCATATTGTTCAGTATCTCGGCTCTAATTATGACATCAAAACCCCGCTAGAGTTCAACACATTTTGCACTTTTCTGTGGAAGCAGTGTGCGGACGGATGGGCCGTGATTGGTGGCGTTCAGTGTAGATAACTGAAGCTTAAGTGGCCCCACAGTTTCGACATAGAGCCGTGATGAAGTATAAAGGCAGTGAAATTGGTCTGTTATCCGGAATTTTCAGTGTCTATTTGGCATGGTATCTGTTATAAACGCCCTGGTTGGGTTTCAACTGTGTTAGTCGGAACGGACGAACTCTTCAGTATTACGATGTACTCATGAGTAGGGGATTTTTGATGTAATTACGTGAGGTTCTTCGCAGTCAGTTTCCAAATCACATAGTCGTCCACATGCCCGGAAAAGCACTAGACTGCAGTTTCAGTGGTCATGGGTTCGAATCCTGATGGATCCGATGGATGCGCACTACTCATCAGTATTAGTTTCGCGCGCGCAGAGTAGCCTAGACGATTCGTATTTTAACGGCTAATGAACTTAGCTGGCAGACGAGAACTCGCAATTGATAAGGCAGACGGAACGCGTAATGACTGCATGACTGTACCGAGACCCACAGAAAGAAGACTGACCAGTAGTAAACGCTTTACTGACTCAAGTAAGGTAACCGTACTTTCTGAACTTTCACATTTATTGTTCATTGAAGCAGTAGTAATTGCATCAACTATAAGGGAAGGCGTATGTTCGTTGGTAGACGAGATGCCATGTCGTGGTCCTATCTCCGGACAGAGATGGGCAGGTTCGCCGCTGTTGAGACGTTGGGCTCATCGGAGTTTGTGAGTGTGCTCGGTGGCTAAGGCATTGGCATGAACACGGCTCAGCATACAGACGACTGACTTGAGGAGAGTCCGGGAGATACGATGGTAGACTGGGGCGAGTTCAGTAGAAACTGTGCTGGATACGTTGGCCGTATTCTCACTGAGGACAACTCCGTTGTGATTTGTGCAGTTATGCGGATACTTGACGGCGGTTTCCGTAGGGAGAGCTCCGCTCTGAACTGGGTAGTTTGGGTCACTGCATAGCGACCGTATTGTTCGGGTCCGCATTGTACTGACGCCTGTGAAACCCGGGTGAGTGTTGCAGGGCTGTGCCGGTCATGTAACGGTATCCATCTGAGCGACTTCAGTCAGCTGGCCAAGGATTTATGCGACCCATTGCCGCGGATGCGTTGCTCTGTTCATGTATTGACACAGAATCGCATACCGCGCGTTTAGGATGGTTTAGAACCACTAACCAGTGTTTTCAAGTTATCGCATCCTTAATCATCCATTCTATCAGGTGATGTGCTTGTCGCTTATTCACTAGTCTCCTAGCCAGTCATCAGGACGCCTCCATCCTCCCGGGAATAATCAACAGCACACAAACGTTCGCACGAAGTGTTGCGACCTAACTTAAAGCAACGCAGTTAACATAGTGACGGGTAGTGTGAAGAGATTGATGAGGAGTTTTGAGCGTGACTAATTGTCGTCCACCCTAAGGAGTTGCAAGCGCAGAGTGTAAGCTGTATTGAAGCCAGCTGTTCAACCGATGTAGACAACACTTGCTTGGTACGGTGTGTGTCACACTCTCTTTATGTTGTCCCATTAGTAAATTATATGGGGAATAGTTATCGTTCAGCAATCGTACAATGTAGGCACATCGGACAACGGCTGAGAGATAACCGTGATCTTGTTCCGACTGCTGTACAAGAACATGGTCAAGTAAATTGGAACAAAAGTGTGGAAACGGGAAGGTCACTTCCAAATGAATGCTAACTGCTTTAGCTTGTCTGCGTCGTAGCAACACACTTTCCAAGCGAAGCGCAAGACTTTCTAGGCTCAGTTGAAATAGAAATATCCAAGTATTGTAAAGACAAGTGTTCGCCTTGTAGAATTCAGATGATCCCTTGAGATCTAGTACATTTGTTTCTATTTATGGGTTTGGTCAATCTCAGTTCAGCAGTTTCGTTCGACATGACAGCCTAATAGTAAACCGCGGCGAACTGGGATAAAAACAGGCGAGGATTTGTACGAACAAAGTACCGTTACAAACTGCCACATTGTAGTTGCAACAAGCCGCCATGAGTCCTTTTGGTAATGGCGTTGGTCACTTAACGTTGTAGCTAGGGTAGATTTCCTCAGTTCCCCGATGCACTTACAATTGTGGTTTGAACGCCACAACAGGCTTATGTCTGTTGGAAACTGCGAGATGCTTGCCCCCAAGTGCTTGTACTATCGCTTGTGTACTCTGCACGCGAAGTAGACAAGAAGGAAAAATCGGAAGGCGTGTATTTGGAAGACAGTTTTGTCACGGAGCCAGTCGGCACTCAACTGGTCCCCAAGTTAACTGCGGATAGGCGGCGATGCAGGCCAGTATCATTGACAACGAAAATACGCGGGGAATATAGATACACATGCGAAACAACGTGTACTTGATCCCTTCGGCCATTGCTTCTACTCCCCATTCACCTTTACGGGATTGGGCAATGCGGCCACACTGATTGCACAGAATAGCTTGACCAGGTGTGATCGACATTCATTCTGGAACGACCCATAAAGTGTGTACACTCCATCGATTGGCTGCTGCGTAGAGCCAGCAAACAAAATGGCGCCATCAGAACTCCGTACGTACTGTGGACATGGCCCATGAGTTGTCAAAACCGACATTGTATCGGTACAGATTTACGCAATTTTCTATCAGTATTCCGTCATTCCGTATTCTAGAAAAAGTTTTGTTCGATCCAGCCCCGACGAAGTGGGGCCTCGAGTGCTACATCGATCGGGCCTCGAGGTTCGCGCCATAATGGCTAAGTTGTAGGGTGTTTTGTATAACGAAAGTCTGTTGTTAGTTGATCGAAGCGTTAATGGTTATTCATTGAGACATCAAAATAATGGAAATGGTTTAGTTAAAATACTTGTTATGATAAAGCAAATCAATTGTGGAACAACCTCCCACTGTTTCGCGTGAATTGAAAGTGAACCGCGTCCCCCTAAAATAATCCTGCAGTAGTCAATAAGGGGTAAACTGGCAAATGATCCACTTTGCAACATTGTACCATACTTTCACTGATTTCCGCGTTTTGAGCAGGAGATGGGGTTTACTACGCGCTAAATCATGATGATTGAAGGCAAAGTACACCAACATTTGAATAAAGCTGCACGAGCGGAAATGGCGAAGCCTAATCAGTGTAATTACATCTTCATGAACTTCGAAGAAGTGTGGGTATTGCAATTCAGCTAAATAGGATGCTGTACCCTCACGAGAACCACTTTCAGTCGTCCTCTGTCGGAGCACAGCTTTCGAGCCGCAATGCCTAGGCAGTTGCTCGACGAACATAAATCGATCCGTTTCGGTAGTAATGGTTGGAATTAAACTTGCGCACCTAGGACACAGCTCCGGCTGCAACAGCACTGCAATCACTGTCTCTCATGTAAAAGGTTAACATCGTTCTGTCTTAAGCTATCCGTGTGAGCCGCAGCAGACCTTCGTGCTCAGATCACGATAGTAGCCTACTTTTAGAGTATAACCCGCCGCTGACGCTGACATCCAAATGGCACTCGATGGCCAGCCAGACCACAAACGCACTTATAATTGAGTCGATGTATGGCATAAACGTTTTTAGGCTAGAGCAGTAGGGAGATTTTTGGTGCTTTCTGATAAATTTCTGCTTAGTTCAGCTCAATCAGGCAGTCACCACACATCCCGAGAAGAGCTAGAGTGATGTTTCGTGCTGCTGAAATTGTCAGTTGCGTGGATGCACCCGATCATTTAGCCTGTATGTCGAATTCGATTGGTGGTAGCTTTATAGGGAAACTGTAGTTCTGGGGACCAACGAAGTTCCATGCACCTTCATAACATCTATGACAGTCGAGGATAAGTAGCGCATATCACAGCAAGCAAGCACTCTTTCTGGTTCGCTGTAACTGCCCATTGTTCGGCGAGCTAAGCTGCTGTCTCCTAAGCGTAAAGTTATTAGTTCCGATACATGAAGTTAAGACTGATGTGCAGGCGGAGTAAGAAGTTTCAGAATACGCCGTACACCAGTTAAGTGCAGTTGACTTGACAAGAAAGATGTGAACTGTAGTCCATTCTGAATACTGTTCAAGAAGTTCGACCCACGAAAACCTATATCAGCAGTCCGGCACAGGTTACAACTCATAATTTTCGTTATACTCTGACTGTAAGTATGGGACTCAATCGATGTCACTAGACGACGATGAATTTCCGTAACTACAAAAGGGGTTTAAAGCAGCACCAGAGTGTTGCTATCGCGTGTTGCATTTGGGGATGACGAGTCTTCAAGAACCACCGCGTTTGAGTGGTATGCGTAACTCAAGCGTGCCAAGTGGTCCTTGGATGGTGTGACACGGTGTCGTCGACCAGTGGAGGCCACCACCACAGACAACGTTGCTGCTGTGCAAGCGATGCTGGAGGAGGACTTGTGGGTGACTGTGGTACGGCTGAGGAAATCAATCGGGATCAATCCGCGCTATCCTACATGAGAACCTCGGCCACAGAAATGTTTGCGCACGCTGGGTGCCCCATCAGATCAGTGAGGATCAGAAAGCAGCACAAATGAATTGATGCCGCACCATGCTTGCAAAGTTTGATGGTGGACGTTCTAATGCTGTTTGGGTGATTCTCAGTAGTGATGAGACCTGGGTGTACAGGTTCAACCCAGAAACCAAGCAACAATCGGCTCAGTGGACGGCGATTGGCGGGGTGCGTCCTCAGAAATTGCGGCGTGAGCACAGTGGGGGGATGTAGATGGTGGCTGTGCTCGTGGCCAAGACCCGTCATGTTACTACTGTACCTCTCGTACGGCAATGCACATTCACCGTAGCCTGGTATGCCTTCCACTGTCTGCCACCAATACTCAGCCGTAGCCAGGCGTCGTTCAAGGACTCGAGCGCAAAACGACCTTGTTACACCATGACAATGCACCTACACACGGGTCCCAGGTCATCGTAGATTTTCTGGCGGTTGGTAACCTACCCTACATTCCATATGTGTGACGGTTTGTGTTCCCAAATGTCAAGCGCATGGTGCGTGGAATCCGTTACGAGTCTCTAGAAGTTGTAGTAGAGGTCTTTATAGAGCTGCTTGAAAGGGTAACCAGCTTCGGCATGGTCTAGCTGCTTCCACAAATGATTTGAGCGTACGGAATCGTGCATGTACGCTGGTGGAGAGTGTTTCATGAAAGAGTAATGCTTGTTTAGTTGTACAAAATGAAAATTTTGTGCACCTGAAAACGTATTGCTCTATCCTTGTACGTTGTTGGCAAATCCTAATAAAACGAAACATCGTCTAGCTTTCCAATTAACGTGTTGTGGTCTATTGGCTGCATCTGGCTTCAATGAACCTTTTATAAACGCCATCAGGCATTTATGGCAAATGTAATAAGTTGAATAGTATATCAGAAAAATTGTATAAAAGCAATCGGATACAGGGTTCTCATGCACTGGACACACTGTGCACAGGTTCGACGCCAATTTGCACACATTAAAGTAGCTAGGCATCTTCCCTATCGGCGATTGTGAATCAATACCTCTTTCCATCAATTGGATCCTTCCAGGAGCACTATGGCTCTTTCCTTGGCAATGCAATACGGGACAACACCAGTCCACCTGTGGGCTGTCCCATGCACGTCCACTTTCATACATGTGTTTGACATTTCCGGTAGTTGTTTGCTCCGATTTGCCGATTACCGTTAATTGACTGCATGTAAGCAAGTGACAAAATGCAAAACAAGTGGGGAAGAAAACCAGCGATCAATCTTGGAGTCGCTGCTTATTGATTGTTCGGACATTGCTGCGTAATCAATTTCGGCAACATTTAACTATGTGGCTTAAAATACGCTATTGTATGGACAGTGCCTTTTCATTCTCCTTTCGGGTATGGTTACTTCAGTTAAGCATTTTTAATGAACATTATGCCTTCCGTCATGGCAATTTGCTAGTTAAACGCAGTCACAGGTATACATTCAGCAGCAGCTGGAATAATACTCGAAGGTAGATTGATTTCTTTGAGGCTGTTCAGCAGTGTCCGCTTCCTGTTTTGTTTCAGCGTCTACAAACATTGCTTTGTTCATCCGAACCTTGATAAGTATCGGCACATAGTGTGGAGACTTGCCAATAGATATTTGAGCCAAAGACTTATTAATTTGCACTTGACTGCCGCGCAATGCACAGGACCGGTTGGAGCTAGATGGAATATGGCAAATAAGTCAACCTCGATCCGGCACTGTGATTACCAGTAATAATTTTGGTCGAAATGAATTGAGTCGCACGGGATCGCAAAAGAGAGATGCAAAAATTCCAATTTGCCAACATGCAATGAGACTAAGTGCGGCCTAAGTTTCCGTCCATGTCGACGCGAAAATACAGGACTTTGGTTTCCTCTCCAAATTCAGGACAGGACAAAGCTGGTCACGAACTTTGTCTGTTTGTGCAAACTGGGTTTCAGACGCAGCATCGCGAAAGCCTAAGCAAATTGAAGCTCTTATCTGCCTCAGATGCGCTCCGAAGGACTAAATTAATCAGATTTTCCGTGAAAAGTGAACCTCGGTCCCGATTGAGATTGCATGTCACATTTCATGTACACAATCAGTG
>CALYDF020001170.1:0-25033 GCA_944474145.2 Dicrocoelium dendriticum
AAGGTATGTGAATAGGAGCCACGTTTCATCAACCGAGCCGGCCCACACTCCTCCAACTAGCAGAACAGAAGCGTTCCGGCCTAATTGGGAGAGCATGCACACCAGACGTACACATGACGATGGCTGGAACGTAGCCCGTTCCACACAGGATGGAACCACTATTTGAACCTAGCACCGTCAGGAGGACGGTGCACCCTGTCCCATCCAGCAACGACCAACTGTCTCCAGGAGCCAGTATGGACGAGGTCGTGGGTAAAAGACAAGTAGGCACCTTGTCAACGTTCACTTGAGGCACAGCCACACCACGGACCTCAAACAACATCTGCTTCTGAAATGCAATATTACTTATCACGCAGGAAAACGTACGATGTACGCCGCCTTATTGGCCTGGATTAGTGAGTCGAATGCAAGCGTGTTCATCATGTTTCCATTCCTCGTGCAACTGTGCCTTTTCGTGCACTTGGACAACCCACTGTTTGATCAGTCCACGGGATTCGAACGGATCAAAATTTGCCTTCGATTCGGAACACCTGAAATCAAAATTAGTGTGCCATAAACGCACCTTATTTATACCATGATAATCTATTCGGTTTTCTCCCCTTTGCTGCATTCTTTCAATAAGTTGGCCGTACAATAGTGGTATGAATATCCTCGTTGAATTCATTCGTAGATATATATATATAGTATATATATATATATATATATATATATATATTCGGATTGGCAACCTACGGGTCCAATGACAGTTCGAATGCAACATGTGCACACGAGCTTGTCCAGACTTAAATACTAACTGCCATAAACTGGCTAGAGAAACATTAGAACTCGTGAACAATAGAACTAACAACGTGTATGGGTGTGGTTTTGTGGTCTGGTTAACAGGCATTTACACAGGCATGAATATAAGTATCCAAGACGAACTGTTGGGCTTTTCTTTAACATTTAAATGTGACAACGCTGAATCTTGGACATCCATATTTGAACGAAACAGATATAGGAATAGGGACGCAATTACTCTTAGTATGATTACCAGATAGAATAATTAATAAACAAGTGGTGCAGTAAAATGTTGTGTACTTAGATGTTGTCTCCTATATGCACAATCTGTTTTACGTAGATGATCTGGGAGGTCGCACAGCGTGCAAATGTGATTGGGTGTTCACTTCAATCATCCTGCGTCGCCGATCAGTCCAATCATGCGCTGCCCTGGGTGCGATTGTTACGCAATCTTAAGCATTGACAGGTATCAATACCACATATTCGCCGCTTACAGCCTTATTGGAGAGACAATTACCGTCATTCTATACCAACTAAGTGCCGCTGCTCCTTGTTAAATATGTGGCTTTCTAAAGAGGGTGTGTATTGTTTTACAAATGTTCAAGATGTAGCATGACTTTCATCCAAGTACTCACCCGTTTGCACCTACCGCTGTGTACTCTGCTGTGGCCATAAGCTAATTGGTAACGATTTCCATCCTACATCTCGGGTGCGGCTATTCACTGCTAATGAAACGATTGCCGGTATGCGCCGATTCATTTCCGATGTAATATACTAAGACACTGCCGCACCATTACTATTGGTTTTACCTTTTGCTTATTCTATGCAGAAGATTGGCCAAGTCCAATTTAGCTGTGGGTGCTCAAAATGTTTTAGCCAATATACTAGAAATAGCTTGCCTAACATCAAATTATACAACAGTTGGCAGATGTGGCTGTAGACTTTACGGTGACGATAAGCTATATATGTAAACGACCTACTCGCTTAGGGGATCAAATAACCCGTAAAGTCTTTTGAGGCCACTCAAAATAGGAATCTGAGACGTTTATCTACGGTACAGTTAAAAGAAATGCAACTCAAGTGCAATATGTACATACCTCCGTCCTAGTGCAAAAGGGTCTTTGCGATGCGCAGGATGAAGGCAAATCAGCTAATTTTATGGGTCCAGCAACCCTAGAACCGCATAGGATAGTAAGCATCGTGTGGCACCGGACCAATAGGGAATGAGGGGATTAACACGGTGGATTACACCCTGTGACTGAAGAGTCTCTCAACTTGGTGTGTGACGGGACACCTAGGCATGTTGCACAGAATGGGCACGAACGTACCTAAGAGCGGGTGTTGGAATGAAACCACTTAGACATGTTTAGAAAACAATAAATCTCTAGATTCGTGGTGCGATTTGCAATGAAAACATTGAGCATTGCATAGTTAATCGCATGAGGGTAGACAACTAATGGGTTATCAAGAGCCTCGGCAGATAGTGCAAATAAAATGGTTACCTGAACGTATGATTTTCTAAAGCTGCCTGCGGTTCTTACAATGATATAACCGCTTACAGTGCACTAAGAATCTGTCTTCATACATCTCGGTTTCAGCTATTCTGCTCCACCAAACATTTTTCTGTGCGCGGATTTATGTTTCAATGAAATTTGAACGAAAGCACTGCGGTCCCGCCACGATTTAATTTACGTGCAGCTAGGTCAATCCAGAGGATTGGCCAATTCTAATGCAAATTCTAGCAAGCACTTCTGCCCTTCCGCTTTGTGTATTACCTAGATAAGAGATGCCTTATCCAGTGCACTTAAGTTCAGTGCGACGGATGAACAGCGTAAAATATAGGTACACTCAGTCTCGTGACTACTATGTACTACAGACCATGTAGTATCAAATTCAACATGTTAATCGCTAGTCAGTTACGTGCCTGGATTGTTCACTTTGCACGAATTAGCCAAACTTTGGACTGTTTGTAACGAAAGCGAGGAAGAGTTGTAGAATACTTGTTCTCCAGGGATAATATTTGATTAATACACCTAATTCTTCATTCGAATTCAAAAACCAAAGAGGAATATTGTGAGCAGCAAGCGCTTGGTAGCTTGAAGCAAACACAGTCCCAACGCGAGCTAGCTTTTAAGATGAGGGTGCTGGAGGATAGCCAACCCACCTAGGGGATTCATCTGTGTTCCTTTAAACCCGTCGCGCACGCACTTTTTGATGTTCGGCCATTGTGACTGTGCAACGGTGCATACACAGTAGGGCTAGGTGGTTTCGAAATTCACGGTGAGCAAAACGCACATAGACGTTTGAGGACAACTCGAAGTCACTCGCAGTATGCGTGGCACTCAGTTCCGACACTATATCCACATGAGTGAGGTTGCAAATCACCACCTTTATTTCGCATCTGCTTCCATGTTTTTGAGCTCCGATTACCTTGTGGCTACTGGAATCATGTTAGGAAAATTCCTCAAGTGCATGGTAACCTGTATTCATGCGTCTGATTTTTGAGGCTGTCTTCAGGCTCAGCCTTGACAACCGCAGACTGTTAGCGTGCAGGTAAACAGAGTTGTGTATGATACCCTACGATCCCAATGGGAGAACATTGATCCTCACGGACCTCAGTAATGCAAACGTGTATGACTAACTTTCGGAAGTCAAAACAGCCCAAGTTTTCATGCTACGAGCAGCTGCTCGTCGAATAATAAGCGGGCAATAAATAACGATGCATTGAAAATATTGAACAATCCCGGCATTCCGTCTGGCTCACCCTACGTCTTGGAACTGCTGTAATCGGTAGCCCAAAGAGAGATGAGCGGTATGGATTAATTAACCAAATTCTTATCTCGTTTGTGCTTGCACCAGAGGCTGTTTTCCGCGTGGAAGTCGTGCGCAGTGTCAAGTGTTTAACACTCGGGGCTAGAACATCAAGTTATTGGAGGCCTGATGACCGATGACTTGATAGAGTACACCACTGCGAACATTTTGAACAACGAATGTTGTACGCGGTGTTTGCATGGACTGTTAAATGCCAGCGGATCAACTTTTATCGAAAACTGTCTTCTGATCCGCGATAACGCTCCATGCTACTCGAACCTGGAACACGAATTATAAGCGAAAACGTACCGTTTTGAAAGCCTCCTGCAACTTGTTCCGTAGTCTCCACCAAGGCACCCAAGTAAGGGCATTTTGAGCATCGTAAAAACAAATATAAAGCAATCTATAATACAGAGACATTCCGAGAAGCTTCAGGAAGATAGTGATGATGTACACTGCAAGACCCAATGGAGAATACATATTCTGGTGTGAATTCTTTAGCGTATGAACAATGTCAGCAATTGCCAGATCATGTGAGGAGGAATTGCGCTAGCGCAATGCATTATACAAAGTTGTATATCGCTCCAGATTGCTGAAGCAAATGTACATAATTTTAACTGGTGTTAGCAGTGCTATGTATTGCGAAGTCATTGTTTCGAAATCCTGATGTAAACGATTGTGTTCAGGCTAAGTGCTTTCGCAGAGAGTTCTCGCATGTTTCTGCGTTAGGCATCGCGAGACACCCAGTGGGTATCCGGATAATTCCTGGAACTCAGGAATACATTGCTGCTAATGATGAGAGATAATGTGTGTTACGCACAGTTGTGTTGCTAGTACATGGAGGAGGAATTGTACGTAGTTGGTGTGAAGAACATGACTAACGTACGTGGAAACGGAGGATTTATTATATTGATCGTTGGTTTAAGCGTTATTGCGAACATCTCGAAGCTGCATAGTGCCCTTGGTTACATATCGCCGCGTGAGGACTGGTAATGTGCGATACGCTAAGACAACGCGTCGGATGTAAGCGACTGATCCATCTCAGGATGCGAGATAGCTGGTTGTCGCTTATTGTGAAACATTTCAGAGGGCTATGCGACCGATTGTGTTCGCAGCAGGATATAAGTTATGCCAATATATGAGGTACATCATGAGTAGCCTGCTAATTGCTAGTGCTGCACCGTTCAAGAGAACACTAAACACTCAAGCAACCAAAGCTGATATCATCAGAATCACCCACAAGCTTCATGTGCAGCGTAAGTGGCCGTCATGCTATGTGCAGTGTGTCACTGCACCTAATATGGAGCGGGTTAATGAAATAGCATCCGTTCTCATTTGCTGGTCTTTACAGTATGGTATTGGAGGGGAAATTAAATAACTGTGCGGCTTGCACACTGCAGACTTGTGCAGCCTCTGTGCAACCGCGGTTGCCATCCGGGCCGATACATAATACTGACACCTGCAGACCGAACTCGGTACTGCGGGTACGGTAAATATCACCATCATTTAGTTTGCTCGATCGTATGTTGTACAAGGTCACTAAGCTTGACAAATTGGCTAATAGTGTATCGTAGGCAGCTTTGACTACGTTCCACAACACCCTCAGCTCCGCAACAATGTTATGTCTTAAACGTCGAACCTTGAGAAAGAAAATAAAGGTACATATTTATTGAAACGAAAGCAAATTAAACAAACTAGTCTATGGTGTAGTTAGAGATCAAGGTTTTACGTTCGGCATGAAAGCTTTGTCAGGGCAGGTGAACCAGGTGTTGATTGATACGGCTTTCTTTACCTGGAGGGACACTAATTGTGGTTATTGAGATGCCAGCAGGATATTAGTCAACTTACAGATTAAAGTGTCATTTTAAGTGACGCATAACAAATCCTAGGAGGTACTTTGTACGAGGTCTTCACACTTACATTTCTGCCTGCTATGGGAGTAGGAGTAGTTTGATGTTTGGACTCTTCTCTAGATCCGTTTGCCAACCTCCTCAGACTGGCAGGTTAATACAGCGCGCCCCGCACTCGATAACTCTACCCCATCCACTGACTACCCAGGTGTTGGCTTTGGCAATTTCCGACTCCTCAGCACTCAGCATTAGGGGCGTGGATCGCAGATATTTACAAGAGATTTCGATAGTATATGAGTCGATTTCATGCCAAGCGTCCTCCTATTTGGAGTGAGAGAGTCGTTCAAATGCATCCGTGCCGAATGGATTAGTCGAACCTTCTTGTAAACCATACTTAATTTTTTTCTTTTAATACGCTTCGGATTGTCTCTGAACTTCCTCTTTCATTGGGACAACCAGCACAGGTGGCTGATCGGACCAATGCTCTCACAACACTTTGCACTGAGAAGGTGCAAAATCATGCCAAGGCGTGCAGCGTTACACGTTAGTCGAATCAGTTGGTTTACCTAGCCTCTTGGTCTCATCCACAGAGGGTTATGTTGACCGTGTACATGAGGTTTATCAGTCGTTCACCTGACAGAACTTCAAGTACCAGACCTAGGTACTTCACTGACGTAGCAGAGTGCAATCCATCGCTGTCACTAAGCTGCTTGGGGCACTGTGTAGTGTGCTGCGCTTACCTGGTTCTCATGTGTCGCGAAAGCACTGGTTTGTACTAAGAGACAGATGACGAGCTTTGGACCAGCTGGTAAGCTCATTCAGAGGCTTTTACAACCTCAAAGAAAAATCCACATTTTTATGTTTGCTACCCAGGACGATTTTATCTGCATATTTTATTAGGGCAGCTTCTGCGGGAGAAATTGTTGAGCTGATGTAATTAGGTTCTAGTGTAAGCAATGCTCTTCAATATTATTGTTCGACCTTGTAGAATGATGTCATGCAAATAATTTTGTTTGTCCTTTGACCAGGACTTATCCAAGCAATGCGACTACTTGATTAGCTATCTAAATTTTTGTTTTGACATCTGATGTCCTTGAAAAACTATCAAAGTTCGCTCAGTCAAGTTCTCCTCCCCCATCTTAAGTGGCTGTCGGATTAATGAGCAAGCGTGTAAAGAAAAATATTGCATCTCAGTGAGTTCTCACGGTTCGTACCAAGAAAGAGTTACGCTGTTTCCACCAAGAGTATACTCAGTCTATTCTTGGGGACGGTTGTATCGTACTGATATCAAGAAAAGTGTCCGACAAATGTTGGCCAATCACTTGCTCCTGTGTTGTCCAGAAGCTTGAAGAAAAAGTCATTCTTGAAATGCTGCTGTCGCAAACTTTTTGACGGGTTCGCGCTTGACAGCTGTTCACCCTATGTCCTTTGACATTCGTGAGTGTCCTGTCACGCGATTTTATTGTACGCCAGCACGACAGTCGTTCAAATTCATTCCGTTGACCTACCATGACTATGTCCTATCAGGTGATTGGCTGATTTATCTGTTGCTCTATGTGAAGTACGTTCGCTTAGGTATGTCAGTACTTCAATACGGCTGGTCGCAGCATGTTACATTCAGAAGGATTTCCAGTTTCCAAATCATGAGAGTCCCTTTAGAATTTCTTCAAAAAATGCTGTCCAGACAGTACGAGGCGTCGTAGCGAGGTTTACTTGAAATATTGACGACCAGAACGACGTAACATTCAGCATTTACGTAGTCAACGGTCTCCCCAGCAGACAAGGTGGATCAAGGTATGACAGAATATTATTACCAACCGGACGGTGACCGCCGTTTCGAAGCACAATTTCGATGCTATCACGACTTCTAAAAATTGATAGACTTGAGCTAGACGATGCAGCTCAGGTGCGTCTTCTTTTGAGGCAATTGGGTCCACAAAAGTATGAAAAATACTCTAAGCACATTCTACCCAAAAATCCACGCGCTATTTCATTAGACGACACTGCGCAACCTCTGTCCAGGATTTTTGGCCCTAAAACTTCACTTTTCAACACAGGTTTCCAACGTTTTCAAGTTGTTACCCACCAGGAGGATGCTTTCATGAGCTATGCAGCCGTTGGTAAAGGGAATGCAAGTCTATTAGGCCTGGCACATTCACGTGCTCAGTTTAAAACGCTTCTTTTTGTTTGTGGATTACGTTCCTTCAAAAATGTAGAGATTAGAACACGTTTGTTATCCAGCTTGCAGTTTAATCCAGAAATCTCACTACAGAAGCTGGTATAGAAATGGGAACGTATTTTGACATTGAAGCACAACAGAGAAATGATCCAACGGCGCAGCTAGTCTTCTGTGATGGATGCTCATAACATTCATAAACGTGCAGGCCATTGCGCAATTCAGTACGTCTCTCGGACTTCGCACGCCAATGCCGTCCGCGTATTACTTGTTAGCATTGTGGTCAGTGCTATTATGCTCGAGTATTTAGATTCAGACGATTTGGTTGCAAGCGTTTTGGGAATTTGGGACATAAGGAAACTAGATGTTTGCAAGGAGCGTAAGGAAAGGCCGTCACGAACCTTCGCCAAGAACCAAAATTTCAACGTTGTTTTTCAAATGTGGTGTATGCAACTACTAGCCCGAACTACCAGTAAATGCGGAAGTATGTTACGATTGTGCTAAACGATATTTCTGTCCGGTTTCAAATGGACACGGCTTTAGATATTGCAATGATCTCTGACTGGACATGAACACGTTTGGTAAACCCGTGAGTGTCCAGCATTCACACGTTGCTTTCGACGGATCTGGTTCGGAATTATCTTTGCTTGGACCGTTCAGACTTCACAATTTACATGCATATAATACTGGTTACGTTACACATCATGCACATTTGAACTTGTTAGGTATTGACTAGATAGGCAAACATACTTTTGGAACATCCCTTTGAACAATATTTCTGCTAACACATATAAGTTTTCACTGTATCCCACCGATTTTCAGTGTTCGGTTGCAGCCGTGTTGTTTAGAGAGAGTGCAGAAACTCTATCACATTTTGCCTCTAAGTACCCCAATGATTTTGCAGAGGGTCTTGGAATGGGTTCTAAGGTAAAAGCTGTGTTGTATTCGTGTACCGTTTATAAGTTTCTAGTGATATCAGACGCAGTCCGAGTGGAAACAGCAAATGATACCCCGTAACAACGTATTACTGGGTACCATGGCGCAGATTGGCCCGCACGCACCTGGGACAACTATGGTGAGCTGCTTCGTCAAATGAGGTCCACATTAACCACCGCTGATGGTTACTTGACGTTATCTGACCGACTGGTGATTCCTAAGATTCTACAGAATAACGTTCTCAGTCAGTTCCACCAAGGTCACCCGGGAATCAGTCGTATGAAATCCATAGCCCGCAGCCATGCCTACTAGCCATTCATGGACCAGGATGTCAAAACTGTTGTTCATTCCTGTAACAGCTGTGCTATGGTAGCAAAACTACCTGTCGAATGTGAGTTGCATTCTTGGCAAACTCCAAATGGACCACGGTCTCGCATATATATTTATTTTGCCAGATCCCTGGATTGTTCCCACTATCTGCTAATTGTCGATGCTTACTCAGTGGCCCGGAATTTTCACGAGATAAACGCAACAACTTCCGCTGTTTTGTTACACCTACGCCATCTTATCTCAGAATTCGGTATTCCCGAAACGATTGTTTCGGACACTGATTTCCAATTTACTTCTCCAGAATTTGCTGACTTTTGCAACTCCCATGTCATCGAACATATGCGCACTCCAACTCACCATTCATAGTCCAATGGTCAGGCTGAACGTTTTGTCGATACCTTCAAGCAAGCATTGATTACAGTGGAGGGTGAGGGGAATATCCAGAATGAAAACGACAATTTATTTGCTGATTCACATTAAGACGCTGGGTTCAGCAGTGCTTCAAAATGTATCTCTATTCGAAGCGTTTTTTGGTAGACGTGTCAGAACGGCACGTGATGCTTTGTAGCTATCGCTACACAAGGAATAGCGCGATGTTCAAATGGATTTGGCTTTTAATCGCCAACATGGAGCACACCGAATGCATTTCTTGCCTTGTGATAGCGTATACGTAAGGAACATACGTGGCGAAAGATCCTCCTGGATTCATGATCCTGTCGTTGAACGGATTTCGTGTTTTGTACATACTACAATGGATTCCGTCTTATGGACTAGACATGTATACTCTATTAGAACACGATTTGAAGTGAAAGGGACGCCCCAAAAACAGGAAGCATCACTACCACACGACTTTTTGCTGAATACGTATCAAGTTACCCAGCCGGAAGAGCCTGTCCTCCAAACAGAACACACAAAATCAACTAGAAGATAATCAAAAGGCGAATCAGAGCACCAGTGCAGAGACTCGTGGTGAAATTGAGGTAAAGAGTACGAATTCAACGTAGCGTGCCACTAAGTTCAGCTTAAAGAAGGGAGGTGCTAGACGGGCTGGCGCTTGACATCTATTCACAGCTAGATCGTTTGATGTTCGTGAGTGTCCTGTCACTTGATTGTATTGTACGCACGCACGACAGTCATTCAGAGTTAGACCGTTGACCAGTCATGACTATGGCCTTTAATGTGGCTGATCTTTGTGAATTACATTTGCTCAGGTATGTCAATATTTCAATACAGCTGGTCGCAGCAAGTTGTGTTCCTTCTTCCCGTTCGGAGTGGGTTGTGTTAGAGTAGAACGTTATAATACAAACCCGCTCGAATGATCTTCAAATCACTTATGGTAGTTCGTGATCTACTGTACAGTCATTAGTCCGCCTCGTATGTTCTTTACTGTCATCACTCGACAAGAGAAACAAAGCAACTCGTACTTGCTTTCCTGAGTATAACAACACATTATTCTTCGTAAACAGTGAAATGCTGCCGAAAGTCTACTTACTCAAGGAATATATCCCTCCAGCATCCAATTACTAAGTGTTTATCTTATTGGACGCACTCAGATTACACGAATCAGATGCAAATACCCCTACCCATTACCACCAAATTGGGTGCACTTCAGAGGGAAATGTTGTCACTTTATAAATTCTACTTACCTCAGCTCACTAACAGATTAACAGTAAGTGACGCATGCTGTAACAAAGCAGGGGCTACTTCACTTGTAAAAAATTGCCGCCGTTGTATTTCGGTATTAGCGCGCTCAATGGAGCGACGCTCAAAACATCTGTCTTTCAATTAAGGGGGCCATCTGTCAACCCACAGATCACTGCTAAATTGCGCAGTCCCGTTTTGTCGCATTTTATTTGAAAGCACGCCACAACATTTGTTCTCCACAGGTCCGGATTATTCGCAATCATATACTTTGACTGTATTGATATCGGGACATACCGAACCTGCCCGAGCACCGGTAGACTGTCATAACAATGTCATCCCACCACCTCGGTATTCTGATTTTTTTTTAGAAGTATAAGAGGGACTACATGTATAAAATTACGCGGAGGAATATTCCGCTTCGCGCCGAATATGTAAAGTTATGGCGAGCAATTAGTTGCAACCAACTGGACGTATACAAATTATCTTACAAATGCATCCGCTGAATCACCATTAAACACTCCATTTTATTGGTATGATCATTAGTTAAATTTTCGCTCTTCATTGTGGCCATACTATGAACATGTTAAGCGTTATTTAGTTGATCCACTATGTACAATTGCACTGCCATCTGTGCTTGTGGTCTACGAGTTTACAAGCAGTTTGATAGGGAATTGAATGTTATCGACTTCGCGGAATTATGGGTATTGCAGGTACAGCTACCATGGGAAGGGACCATCAAGTTGGCGTAGTCCATCCACCATGACGGTAAGCGACGCTTGCTCTAACGAAGCAGTGCCTACTTGCATTGTAACAGAATTGCCGAAGTCCTAAATCGGCATTAGCCCTCCCAGTAGACCATCGCTCTACAACCCAAGATGGCTACCTTCCAACCTGAGGTCCGGATATGCGGCCGCTTTGGTCGTTGAACTCGCAAGCTGTCATAACGCTTGGGCACCACTGCTACCCTAGCAATCGCAGCCATGCACCTGTTATCCGGACACAGTGCTATCGAATGCATGAGCGTGAGTAGACCGTCCAGTGCCAAGTTAATCCGTTTTACATGCTATTTTACGCAGAGTGCAAATAAGATACCTTGTTAAAAATTAAAATAACGTGTTATTCATTCAACTTTAAGCTCGCAGCGGTTTGTTCTATCCCTAAGGGGTTACATACAAACACTAACAATGATATTCTCATTGGTCATGGGACATTATCCAATGAAACTCGCTGGATGCAAGTACCTTGCTAAAGGTATGCGTCTATGGGGGACAGGTATGCTCCCGAGTAAGTTAACAAACCGGTGTTAACGAAATGCAGAGAGGGATGAGTGTGTCAGTGCTAGAGGTCACCAACAGTACGCCAGACTGTAGCTGGTCAAGCTAGGGTGAGGTGTTCAAACGTTTTCCCTCAATTCTCTTTCAACAACTCCTTTTTAGGAAGGAGTTACCATTGGTTTGTATTCTGACCCGGCCGGTAGCAGTTGTTACTGTGCCAAATTTCCAGAGCTTGTCCGATCAGCCCGTAACGTATCGTGCCCACAATATATGTTTGGCCCAAGGTGCATAGTACTAGTGGCACATTTAGGCTTCAGATTAGTATTGCGTCCGGTCGAAACAATGTACCGCATGAAGATAATAATAAAAATATACTATAATACTATGCCAATAATAATGGGCATATTCCTCATTAAGTGAAAAGCTAGGACAATATTTGACACAGAGCCTACACGCACAGAGGATTTCATGCCCTTGCAAGAGTAATATCAACTTATCTTTCTATATTTGTCTGCATTCCTGGCAAGATATTTACCCCATATGCTTGTGTTATGCGATGGTAGGAGGCAAATTCGCAGTTTGTTGTAGACACTGAGAACTAGGTACATTGCGTGAAGTGTTGACATTGCATCCATTAGGTGTTATCTATGCTTTTATTGATTACAAGTTCAAAGGATCGTTCCCACGAAAAGTTGACATAATGGGGTGCAGGTAGAGGTTACTTCCCAACTTACTGCGAAAGGGCTGCACAGTCTCACACGACCTGATGGTGAATAGCAGCCGAGTCCATAATGAGGCAGAAGTTTAACCGCAAATTTGTCCTGCACCGTAGTATAAGCATACGAAAGTCTTTGTTACCTAAGTCTTGCGTCTAATTTTGCATTAATGTTAAGGTGAATCGATTGTAATCGGTGTTACCATGAATCCGATTGTGCAGTGGTCTCAAGTAATCTTTTAGCCTTCGCAGCCGAAACGGATCAATATGGAGTTGCTGGCGTCGCTCCCGAGAGTTTAGGATAGATTCTTTTTCCAACACATGCTTAGTAAATGCCAGTTAAACGCTTTCTATCGCAGTTCTGGCTGGTTTCTTCATATTGCCTCATATTATGCTGTACTACTCTAAGGTGGGGCGATCAATGATTTCAGAATGTTCAATTGTAACTGTCATTGTATGCATGTTTTGAGAGTTGTTAGCGAAGAATTTTATGGCTCGTGCTATCTGGTACTCAATCTATTCTAAAACACCGAGGTACAAGCATATTTAATTCCAGTGTCACGGGTAGACCGCTGTACACAGATGTGTTTGCTGACACGTGTGATAGATACTTCGGTGGTCAAACGACCGCGACATATGATACTTGATTGTTGTGCTTACAACGTGTTCATCAAGTTATCGCCTCGAGTCTCAAGCGTATGCATATAGCAGTACAGTCAGAAACGCAATTCGTCAGTAATTGTGGACAAAATCTATATCATCAACAAATGAAAAAGACACGCCATGTTTGTTAACCAAACTGCTATCCTTGATGCAAACAAGGGAAGTAATGAACCGAGAGCAAATGGATGTTTATCTCCGCCGGCAAATGGACGAGGTGAAGAGAACTAGTCGGCTAACAATGAGCAATTAATGTGGGCGGGGTAAGAAGTGTTGCTTTTCAAGTCCCATTGAATAGTTGGTGGGGATATGAAGATAAAATAGTAATAATAATCATAGTACAGCGGTTTGCACTTCAGATATGAAAATAAGGTCTTAACATCTGCTCCGCCATAGTCCAGCAATCCGCTTAGATGCACAGCGCCCGCAATTAACAGCAAATAATTCCATGGAAATCTCCAAATGTAAGATGGATACGTAGCGCTGGGACCATGTTTAAGTCGCTGAGTGGGACATTCAACCGTCCTTTAACTACTGACAGTGTCGGTACAGAGAAGACAGATTCGGAGACAGCATTCCACGGGTAACAGACGCAAATGGAAACAAAATCTATGTGACACTCCAGCGGCAATAATGTACAGCGAGATTCAATGAGTAGCCCCTTAGGGTTGTGCTGATGCTGAGTCGCAGTAAAGCGTGGCATACATTATGCGGGTCTCGCAGGATCAAGTATGCCATAATGGGGTCGCCTCGTATTCTACGATGGATTCCACTCAGTACTCTCAATAATTGCAGCCTCTCCTGGTAAGAAAGATTTTGCATTTCAATTAGGTTCTTAGATGCCTGGCGTTGTGCTTGCTCAAATTGATTAAGGTCGTGTTTCAGCCATGGATGCCAAGCTTAAATTTCGTAGTCGACATAGAAACGAACATAAGTACTGAGCATTTGTAGAAATATGGAGCTGTTTATTTGTCCAAACGCCCGTCGCAAGAGCCCGACGTGTTGGTTGCCATTCTTCGAGGTCTTTTCGGATTGCTTGGAGCAAACTAAGTGGACCAGGACAACCGAATCGCGTTCGACAGCTGATTGTTGCAATATATTTGTGTCAAACCTGTATGAGTAGCTGCTCTGATGTCGGATGGAAAGTATCTTGCATTTACTGCCGTTGAAATGCAGTACGTTCTGGGTTGACCCCAAATAAACCTTAGTTAGGTCACTTTGAATCAGATGCTAGACTGCGTTTGTCTGGGCCCTTCGCCGAATCTTGACATCAACGGCAAACGTTAGTAAACTTGGGGCGATTTCCAGGGCGAGGACATTGGATAACATCAAAAACAAACGTGGACCTAGAACTGGGCCTCGCGGCATACTACACACAATGAACAATGAATTTATACGGGTTAACAAGCGTTGCTTTATAAGTTCCATTGGATAGTTGGTGGGGATATCAACATAACAATAATGAAGAAAATGATAGCAAAATAGCTAATACTTTAAATATGAAAATTAGGACTTATCGTTTGCTTCGTTGTAGTCCTGCGATCCTCTTAGATTCACAGCACTCACAGTTAACAACAAATAATTCCATGGTAAAATCCAGGTGTAGGATGGAGACGTAGGGTTAAGTGACAAAGTGTAAGTAGATGAGTGCATCGTCCAACCGTATTTTATTATTGTTAGTGTCGATGCAGAGACGACCGATTCTGGGAGAGCATTCCACGGGTGACAGACACGAATGGAAAAGAAATTTCTGCGGCACTCCAGACGACTGTTCTGCGAGTTTTAATGAGTGGCCCCTCAGGTTTGTATTGCTGCTGAGTTGCAGTAAAGCGCGGCACACATGATGTGGGTCTCGTAGAATCAAGTATGCCATACTCAGGTCGCCTCGTAGTCTGTGATAGCTTCCACTGAACAATGCCAGTCGTCGCAGCCCCTCCTGGTAGAAAAAATTGCGCATTCCAATAACGTTCTTAGATGCCCGGCGTTGTGACTGCTCAAGTGCATTAAGGTCGTGTTCCAGCCATGGGTGCCAGGCTTGAATTGCATATTCGACATGGGGGCGAACATACGCACTGAGCATTTGTCGAAATATGGAGCTGTTTGTTTATCCAAAAGCTAGACTCAACAACCCGACGGGTTGGTTCCTGGACTTCGAGACCTTTTCGGATTGCCTGGAGCAACCTAAGTCATCTTGGACCAGGGCACCCAAGTCACGTTCGAGAGTTGATTGTTGCAGTACATCCGTTCCAAGTCGGTAAGAGTAGCTGCTCTGACGTCGGATGGAAAGCGCCTTGCATTTACTGACGTTGAAATGCAGTAAGTTTTGGGTTGACCCCAAATACACCTTACCTAGGTCACTTTGAATCAGATGCTAGACTGCGTTTGTCTGGGCCCTTCGCCAAATCTTGACATCGTCGGTAAACGCTAGTAAAATTGAAGCGATTTCCTGGGCGAAGTCATTGGATAACATCCAAAACAAACATGGACCTAGAACTGGGCCTCGCGGCATACCACACTCGACTTGTACGGGCTCAGATAAAGTACTCCGAAACCTGATCACAAATTGCCGTTAAAGTAGAAAGTTGACAATCCAGCTTAAATGAGGTTTTCCGATCCCAATGGTGTATATGATCAAACGCTTTCGAACAATCCAGGTAGATCACAGCAATCTGTGGTTAGAACTGAATGTTTTTGTGATGTTCTACTGATTGTCGGCTTTGACTTCTCTTTACAGTGTAGTGTAGTGGTTACGTTGCACTACGTATTTGTCCTAAGTTTCGGGTGCTGCAGCTTCTCTGTACACTCGTCATGTTGCCTTGCGTACTGTCCTCTATTTTCGAGTTCTGCTCCTAACGAAAGAAACTGATGTACATATACTGAAAACTCCTATTTCTGTAGCCTCTGCAAGCAGCTGATTGTGTTTATTGCCGAACGCGAGCCAGGCGACTTCCGGGGGTTATTCGGCAAGGAACAACCGAGTTATAGCACTGACGTTGTGGGCTAATTAATCGTAGTTTGTGGTGGTTCGCACAGTCTCATGTTTCTCATTCCGAGAGTTTGCATAGCAGACGAAGTTGAAACTGATCACTGCATCATCACTACGACCCAACGGACAGTCTAGTACCAACGCATCAATCATATGCTCCTCTTTGGCAAAATCAAGATCCAGAAAATTGCCTTGTTTCCTGTTCTGAACCGAGTGAGCATAGTGCTGTGATTGTAAAGAGGAACAGTGGTTGCGAGTTCTTTCAGCCAGGTTTTGAATTGTTATTCGATCGTGGCGGGCGTTCCTAAGCAATACACATTGAAATCACCCATGATAATTATATGAGCGTATTTTCGCTGTAAAATGCATCTTAAAGCAGTCGCTAGGCGGTAGTCGGTTTCGGGTCTAGATTTAGAGGGGCCGTACACTAAGACAATAAGGCATGCGTCCCTGTCATTTAACTACAAGCGGGACTAACGAATTCGGGGAACTGCGAGTCCGAATCCGTTAGGGCTTCACACTGTAACTCGCTTCGGTAAAACAGGATTAGCCCTCCACTTTTGGTGAGCCTATCTTTCCGGATCAGCCACATGCCCGGTAGCAAAACTTCACCGTCTGTCATTCCCGTGTGCAACCAATTATCAGTGATACCAGTGACGTCATATTACCCGAAAGCTTGGCGATGTTTTAGTTGGGCCAGTTTAATAAAAAGACCCTGAGCATTCGTATACAAGCAGGTCAGTTGCTCGGTCTCTAGGCGCTCACAGAGGGCTAAAGGGGTCAATTGTGGGAGAATGCCGACCGATGGGAGGTCAGCAGTTACTCCTTTTTTGTTGGGTTAATGATACCTTTGCTAGATGTTGATTCAGCCATGGTGCGTCCTAATCTTCGTTTAGATCTACGTCAGTGTTGATTTAAGCAGCAAGCATGTTTCGCTCCTTTACATTCCTCGGTACACTTGCTGCTCCAGTTGCTTATTTATTTTAGGCGTGCAAAGTGTCTGCCACTTTTAACCAATGTTCAGAAGGAAGGCTTTTGCTATTTTTCCGCCATCGATCCAAAACCCCCTTTGCTTGTTGTTCTGATTAAAACACACGTATTAGGATTCTAGAGCCGCATCCTCTATAATTTGCTAAGAGAGATATACTGGTGAGCGATAGTGCCACCATATTATCCGAGGAAAGGGTTTCACAAACGAACAGCTACTGTACTAACTCGTGCTTTCTGGTCTTTCAAATATCATTTGCAGGACATTCTGGCACGCCGTGTATGAAAGGGGTATTTAGGCGGTCTTCTTTGCCTTGTTCTACTTCGTTCTTTCTTTTTGATTGTCGCACTTTCCAAGCGATATCAGAATACATGCGTACCCCACAATATCCGTGCTTTAGCGCACTTACGGAGAGTAAAACATATTTACTTCGGTGGAGGATTTAGTGTTATTCGGATTCGTCTGGGTTTGACGAGTTCAGATGAGGAGTAATTCGTAATAGTTTTATCAGCTTGGTCTTGACACGCATCAGCGCACAAAATGAGTTCCACTAGTCTCTGTCGTCCGATAACTTATGCTGCAATGTGATGGCGGTAGATTCAGGGATATCTGAGCATACAACAGTCCTGACACTATTGTTAGATGCTTTTTTACTTGATCCATATGGTAGGATACTCGTTTGTCCTGCTCTGCTGACAAGTGTTGATTTTTTACTGTTTTTCCCTCTATTCGAGTTAACGGTGTTTATAATGGAAGATGACGCAACGGCGGCCTGCCGGCGAACCTTCGCAATAATCTCTGCATATGTAACTGATGTTCCGGGGGCTTTGTATCTACAAGAGACATTAGAGCTACAGATACTGAGGGTTGGTGTTCGGCTGTTTCATCCTTGTTGACGCTAGATACCAGGTCTAGTGGAATTTTCTTAACTAGACGTTTCGAATAGTGCTGATTTTCGTTGTCATGAGTACTGCTTGGTTCTCTTAGGTACGGTCAGTTTTCGCTCGGCATTCGACTAACGTTGGGGAAGACAACGGAGATGCGGCGGTGGCTGATTACTGGTCAGGGGAAGCGGATTGTGAAGCCTTCCGTTGTTTAGAAGCCGATACGCTTCCCTGTTGCATACTTACTTCCATTGAAGTAATCTTATCGTTTATCCTCTTTTCGGCTTCTGCCATTACCCGGTCGAACTTCTGAGCTAGTGTAAGCAAGAACTTAACGAGTGGGATGGTGGTGCACGCATTACAGCACCAAGGCGCATCTTGCGGGCTATTTGCTCTCGTAACCGTTGTTGAGGCACATTTGCACATTCTATTTGATATCTTCCCAAACAATGCGAGCAAGCCTGACCGATTTTAACTACCCGAATACGTTCTCCTAATCCGCAAATGCCTTTCACTTAGAGGCATTTCAGATTTGCATTTCTGCCATTCAACTTGGTGTCGTTACCTGACCCAGTGGATTGGTTAGCGTTCTGTACTTTTCTAGCTTTGAGAGCCACGTACATCGAGCAGGCAAGCGTGTTTTGTTTGCAAGGTTAAATGAGCGCTCGGCGTGGTCGCGTCGCCCTTGTGGTGGGTTATGCAAGCGCATTGGCTGACAAGCTCAAAAGATTTAGCAAGTGACTGCATCCTGCTAAGTTAATCTGAACATAGCACTAAATACAGATTACGAGGTTTCAAATGCTTTCACAATTGTGTTGAGAAACGCCGAATCGGAATAAACTAAGACTTTTTGACTGCCTCGAGAATTCCGTATCAAATGGTGTCACACAGTATAGCAATCGCTTCAATACGATTAACTTACCGCTTGCGTTTTATCACAAGTGCCAGTAAAAAGAGTTAGTGATGACAGGAGATTAACCGCATAAAATAATTCTACGTGGAATAGATTTGTGTGTAGAGCTGATAAATACAATTCGATTGAGCGCACAGTGAAAAAGCTGCGAGAAGCTGGAGAGATGGTAGAGAGGAATAATCCAAATGAACCAGGTGCAAGCAAATCACGCGTGCGTATGGATGGTTGTTTTAGCAGGACCGTTTATTATGATGACAGCCAACTCATTAAGGTGTTCCGGATATCAAAGAAAGATATCTGAATCGGTAACCGTTTATGAGGCACCAGATCGAATGTTTCCTGCATGTTCAAGCCTAGTATGAGTAGGACATGTCTTGAGTAGATGGAGTCTGGTATGTAGTTCAGGTAATAAAGCTACCAGAATGGGTAAGATCGTTAGTCAAGGCAATCATTTTAGGACCTATCTATCAACTCCAATGATTTGATTAAATCCCTCACACCTTTTACCAATTTCATGAATACTTCGGCTATTATAGGAGTGTTATGATGTGGTCTAGAATTGTCAATCTCCTGTTGCACAACCCTTGCCATGAAGGCTTACAAATGAAGATTTCCGTTGATCTGCAAAGTAGTTGGATCCCAATTGAACGGCAAACATATCCAAAAGGAGCAGTGGTATAGCAGGCCCTCTCGTTTTTATGCTGGATGTGGGAATGTCATCAAATTCTAGTATTGAGCACGGTTGAATAGAATGTGTTACTTGGTGGATATTGCGGAGAGAATTATCACTTTATGTAGAGCATTAGTATAAGAATAGCGTTAGTGTCACGGTTCATGTAGGTGGAAAAAGACGAGTTAAATGCTTTACAGATGGCACCTGAATGTCATCCACGAGTTCAGTGATCAATGAAAAACGTTTGTTGGTCCTTCGACGGCGAAATCAGACTACTTCTCTTGCTTTACATGGCATTCATAAGGTTTTTCTATCTTATGTTTTCTTCCCATCACATGTAAGTGCTTGATTTCTGCGATGAGTTCGTGCATTTGTGGAATCATTGTAAAATATCCTATCCAATTTTAGCGCGCGATCGTTTTGTCAACACAGCCAAAAGTTGAAGCGGGAAGCTTTGTATGATAAAGGTCCTGGATGCATCTAAAAGTTGCAATAACCCCTAATTGTCACGATATTTTTATTTTATCTTCACATGGATGAATACAGTATGTATTTACGATCTATTTATTCCTATCAATCCTGCATTACCAATTAATTAATACAGTCTTCTTATCTTTTGGTGCATTGTTTTTTAGATGAACGACGCCTCTTAACCTGAAAGCTCTACATGGTCATCGTTGGTCGCAATGATTCACTACCAAATTACGTTTAGCATATCCGCAGATGATGTTAAACATTATCATGTTTTTGACTCCTCATATATTATATCCTTCCGAATTTTCCTGCCGGCCATGAATGGACTGATCGTTTGAAGTCACGGATTATGGCTTCCATAAAACTATACAAATGCGATGCATACTACCACTGACTCGCTAGCAAAAAAAACAAAATATTTCCGTACTAATGATCCGCATGACGGATAGCGCTGAGGCTTCACGGCTTATAATGCATGCATAAAATAACCCTTATAAAGATGTGTGAAAGGTGATAGGTTGCATGCTATTTTGTCACACCGGCACACAGCCAGTTAGAGCATGGACGGGCGGGTGAAACCCATCGGGATAATACCCCTCATGGAAGCATGTCCCCTAGGGCCGGTCCCCTGAATTACCATATTACTATACTTGAACTTCTGGCTAACTCTTCATTTGTTAATATTCCCAGTTTCTTACACTCTCTAATAAAATCAAATAAACATTCACTTCAGAAACCCATTTGGGACCCATTGTACAATATATGAACAATCAACCATTGAATATGATTCCGATGTACTAATTGATCCGTTCACTCAGTTGGATTGTCCCTCGCATCGTAGAGGATTAAAACATGTATTTATTTATGTATTTAAAACATGGTTGTCCCGTCGTGGTGAAAAACGTTTTCAATATTACATGTACGTGGGGGCATGATAGTGTTCATGAATGCTTGCGGAATATTTGTCCACTAATATGATGCGATTAAATGGAGAAATTTCATGGATTATGAATTGTGGATTCCGCAAATCAAACGATCGACAAGATGCAAAACAGGTTACAATACAGCTGTCCTTGAAAAATTGCATTATATGCTCTGAGCCGCTCGATACTGGTAGTCTTTGTGTAGTGACTTGAAATGGAGGTAGAGTTTTATCGTCATTGCTCGGTAGACAGCTTTGACAAACTAAGCATGTTATTGCTATGATTTAACAAACCAGCTGGCTAATGCTTCATGTCGTATTCACGCGATATGCCAGAATTGCGTAAACTGACTGGAGTTTAGGTTCTTCTCTTCCTTCGAACTTGCCGTGGGAACAAGTGCGAAGACGACACGGAAAGTCCAAATCAGGTTACCTCCAAGTTTGGGGATTTTCTGCATGAAATTATATTAGACATTTCTTAATGTTTTCAGCGCTTCTAACCTGCGTTTACAGCACTTTTGCATGCAAGAAAATGACATCGGTTGCTGGGTATATATGATCTTATTCTATCATACGCCTTAGTGCAAGTATTCTGGTTGAATCCTGTGCTTACGTTTTGTGCCATGACGCTACCTCGTCTCCAAATCCAATGCTGTCGTGACGAGTTTCATTGAACATATATCGTGCATGGGCTCAAATGACAGTCCATGCTTTTGTCGTTTTTTAAAGGGCGCTAAATGGAAACGACCTGTTCAGTGAACCAAATTTTTGCTGATTACTAAGACGTTTTAGTGATGTATAGATAATGCAAGCTCTTCAAGCTGAGATTTGGCAAACGGAACTAGTCCAAACAGGACGACATTCATCAGTTAGTTGACTAATGAAGCTGCGCTGTTAATTCCCGTGGGTGCGAATATTCATTGGCTGTCCACCGTGAAAAATGCACACCGCGCACGGATAATAGTCATCCAGACGTAAAAGCTCCCTTTAAATAGTGAAGTATCCACACTCCTAGAACAACTTTTGCAACAAGTATAGGCGTGCAATACGATCTTTGAAACTAGAGTGCGCAGGAGAACTGCACACCATCCTATGTGACTGCGTTCTCTGCCGGCTGCACCTAAGCGGATACACTCATATATTTCCCTTCCGGTTGTCCAAATCAAAAGGGACAAATGCGACCCGAATATTCCTTGTAATATGCATAAATTTGAGGACTGCTTGGGTACCGTCACTTTAATATTAGTTGTGGGCTGCCAGCAATGGAAACTATAAAATAAGCTAAATTACACCATTTTGAAGTTTCCGTGGCGTCTGCCCAACTAAATCATTGATGGGTTAGAACATTGCTACATGAACTTGGGCTGAGTATTCGGGGTTTTTTAGGAAAAGCGATCCTGGTTTGCGTAGTGAACTCACCATGCTTTGGAAGATTTTGATCAAGCGCAGTCATTCATGTATTTATCTGCTATGGATCAGCCATACCACTATCTCAGATTGATAAACTACACCGCTGGCTGAAGTTGAACTGAATTGCTGCAAGCTACGGGTTTTCCATATGAGGAGTACTTTCCCAGAAGCTGTTTATTCGGCTCCTACATTAACCGTATTCAAAAGCTGTGTCGATATTGCGGTTGCCGCATCAGCTTACGTGTATGGCAGCTATGAACGTCAAGTAGCCAATTCGCATCAAACAACAATTCTTTGCTGGGAAAGCCAAGGAAAGTAGCCTTGAAATCTACAGAAAATATGTGTGAAAGCTTCCAGACGGAAAAGTGTTCGTTTGTCAATTTCACCGTTCTTTTTTATTTGAAACCCTTAGCCGACGCTCCGGTGGAACTTGTTAAGTGCGCACATTTTATCCGCTATATGGCACTGACAATCATAAGCAAATGTACATGCAACTCAACTGCTTTTCGTTAGTGTATATAAGTAATGTGTATCATCCAGTTGATATTTAAACACACAAGCATCCATAAAGAGACCTTTCAAAAGAGACCCGATGGTCTTCCTTGCCGCTATAAGGTAAGATAGCGAAAACGTACCCTTTCTCATTTTACACATTTTACGCTGTCAGTAAACGCTTACTGCTTCGTGTCTAAGTGGTGAAATTCCCGGATTATGCAGAAACACATAGGCGGTACACGAGATCCGTTGTCGCAATATAAGCTGATACACCATACATCTACCGCCGCGAAGGTCTAAGGAAGAATCTTCAAGTATCGTGTAACACCGTTTTTGACAACATACGAGATATTCAAAAGTTCATAACGAAGGCCAAGTACAAATGTTTTCTGTGTCGAATGCAAATTACCATTCCTTGATCATATCACAGTAAAATGATGGCGGCACGGATATCATCATCCTCCTGCATGAGAAAAAGCGTTTGACAGATTAACTGACATACCATTCTTGGCCATACTTGGGCCCCATGGGATCAGCCATTCTCTAATTAGGTGGTTCGACTAATAACTGAGTGAATTAACACAAAGATGCCATATACGTTAAAGCAATTCTGCTCCCACAAATGTCAATAGCAGGGTCGTTCTGTGGAGTTTATGGTCCACAAGAATTTCCGTATGTAGATAAATGGTATACAGGCTTATGTTAGACACGTGTGCACATTTTTGTTTGAGGACGACATCAAAGTAGCATACACATTTCCATCTAAAAATCTGGAACTATTTATGGATAGTATACGTGTATGTCTATTATTCCTTAACAGCTAGGATGAAAGCAGGTCCGTAATGTTTCCAGATGAAAAGTAAAAGATTTTTTGCCACAAATGCAGTCCACCGGAATTATCCGTTATTAGTACGCCCATCGCAATCGCGTACTCTGTTCGAGACCTGCTACTTCGATACTTTAGTAGCTACAACTTTGCCGAAAAGCTCCTACCTCAAGTAGTGAAAGCAACACAATTAACAAGCTGTCACTAAGCCACCTGCACTATCCCAAGCACGACTTGAATAATTCAAACTCCGTGTCACCCCTAGTTAGTAGTACACCATGATATATTGCCACTTACAAAAGCAGATAGAACTGCTTTGGATAAATTCCAGCACTCATTTATCAAAGTGCACATAGGGCGCTCATCAACGCTTGCCTGTGAGGATCGATGTTACTTCCTCCAGCTTGCCTCACTCTGGGTTCGCCGAATGAAAAGCGATCTTATATTAGCTGCAGTATGGTATATTCGTGAGTATTTTCAACAACTAAGGATGTCGCATTAATAAATAGCTCAACTTATCCCACGATTGATGTGCAATATCTACTTCTCTTACAAAGGACCATACAAGGTATATGCTAAATTATTTTATGGTGAGGTATGCAACATTTATGGAATAGATTGGTGTAAGGAGCACCAAGAACCTATCTATATTTGTTTTTCATTTAGCACATTTTCTTTACACGCCAAATGTGGTCAAGAATTAAGAACTTTAGTAATCTACAAATGCGCTGATAGAATCCGGCCCGAAAACCTATGATTAAAATATTATCCAATAATGTTACTTGAGGCATTTTCCTCTAAAGTTTACCTCACTGATCCAGATTGAGTGTGAGTTCATAAATAAAATGCTGACGGAACTTGCTCTACGAATCATCGTTCCACAACCTTTAACGTATCCTATCCGTCGGAATATATCCATCCATTTACCTATGGACTCAGTGTGCCATCGAGGTGATTACCTTGTTTTGTTCTAATCAATAGTCTGACTTGATGTCACGTTTCATTTATCGATGTTCATCGCGCTGTGCCTCCTTTGCTAACTACTCTTCTAAAATGTCTATATCATTTGGTCTCACTGCTCCGAAACCGAGTGAAAATTGTGGAAGCACTTGCGACAAGGTCTAGAGTTTTATGCCCCGCATGCGTTTAACTAGCGATGAAAACAAAGATATTTGAGGGAAGCACAAACTAACCCGGTATAGCTGGAAACGTACTCTTCTTTACTCATCACCTCTGCTGGTCTATGCAGACTCACGCTTGCACGGATGACACAAA
The DNA here is from genome assembly GCA_944474145.2 of Dicrocoelium dendriticum. Classification (NCBI taxonomy): domain Eukaryota; kingdom Metazoa; phylum Platyhelminthes; class Trematoda; order Plagiorchiida; family Dicrocoeliidae; genus Dicrocoelium; species Dicrocoelium dendriticum. The sequence continues at coordinate 25,020 of CALYDF020001170.1, forward strand.
GTCTTATTCATGAA
>CALYDF020001171.1:0-37539 GCA_944474145.2 Dicrocoelium dendriticum
TCTATTTACTGAGGGCCCAACTGTTTCGTTCCGCATGTACGACCAGAATTAGCCTAAAGTGGCTAAGGCGGAGCAAAATCTGGCGAACCATATGTTTGCTTGGATTGCGACACACAATCTCTATTCAGAACTCGGTCCACTTTGAAGAGATTGCATGTCACGTTCCAACCATACAGCGAGTTCTCTAAATTCAGCTTAGAACTCCTTTCTGCTGTGCCACGCGTTGCTCGCGGATCTCAGTGATATAATGATCATGGTGTCCACCGTGGACCACCAAGCTCTGAGTTCCACCCCAACTTAGGCCATCTCCAGTTGAGGGGTGCAAACCAAGACAAACCGCGGTCGTGGGGTGCCAGGGTTAGGAGCGGTAACACCGAACCACCTCCAATACATAAGGCGGCATTCGAGCAAATGCAGGAGTTCGAAATAACCTGCCTGTTCAAGTCTTCATATACCATTATTTATGGTGCCGAATTAATCCTGGGACTGTCATCACTGGGGTGACTGCAAGGCACTCAACAAAGTTACCGTCCAGGATAAATGCCCAACACTCTACAATGCTACTTAGCCCTAGCTCGGGGTGGTAAGTTAGACTTCAGCAAAATATATGTAGTGCGCTTCTTTTGTCAACTATCTTTGACGTCAGACAATATACCTAAAATAACAGCCATTACACCGTTCGAAACTTGTAACGACCTCGATCTAGAAACCATGGCTGAGGACCAGTAAATTTATCTTTATTTTGACATGCTTCAGCCAAACAAACCACTAAAGTTACGCGAAGCCCCTGCAACATTCTGTAGAAACAATCATTCATGGCGCCTAGCAAAATTATCCCCGTTTCGTAGTTCCTATTATGACTCGCTGACTAATGCGAAGTGCACTATATGATCTGTCTCATCCTGCTTCTCGGAAAATCATAAAGGAACAATTTGTTTGTTGTCAGACATGCTGTCTTCATTCGAGCACGCGCGTATTTGGAATGTCAACGCGTCAAGATTTACAATGGAACAATGTCATAGCAAGGGTAAAAGAAGCCAAGGCTTGACAACTCACTTGGTCGGTATGAAATACATAAGCTTAGAATAATGTGACAACAAAGGAAACCGCGCAAATGGAGACGCGTCATAATGTTAAACACAAGGAAATCCGTCTCTCTAGGTGAGCAATGAACTCGTACTTTGTCGGTACTCGATCAGTGGAATTCACATCACATGTTGCCGTTAAATTTATGAATCCTCCAGTCAATTTAAAAGAATGAGTACTGACGCAGAACAACTACACTTTTGGAGAGCGTTCCAAGGGGCACAACTACGAAGGTTGCGTCAGTACTTGTGACCTTCCAACCGGCTGCATTGCACAAATAGCTTCAGTTGTTTAACCATCAGATTTTTCTTGTGGCAACATTTTTTGAGGTAGTGGTAAATATGAGGGTAGTTTATCAAAATCCGATGCATCAGGATGGCCTGTCCCTGGCCTTAAGGATCCGAAGCCTGCCTTGCAATCTTGAACTCGTGGGTTCGAGTCTGTGTAGGGATCGGGCAACCGGCGCAGTGTGCTTAGCGCACGCGCGACTGATGGTGCTTGCGCGGCAGCGAAGCGTCGGTATTGCGTACTGCCGTACTACCGATATCTGACATTTGTACGTTAACATGCGGTAACCCGCAGACGACGATGGCTTCTGTTGTAAACTTCTAGGCTGAAACGCAAAGTCGTTGAAGAAAACTAAGAATACGCTTGGCCCAGAAATTGGGCTTGGTATTACATATAAATATAAGCAGCAAATGCGCCCTGAACCCGAAAACGAAGCGGCTAATGAAGAAGGAACTTTCCGATCCATTCAAGGACCACGTTCCCAATTCCGTACGTTTGCAGCTTTGGAGAAGTATGTCATGATCTTAGCGAACTAACAGTTTAGTAAGTCAAAATAAACCTCATCAGTGCTGGTATTACTAAGCACTATTTCCTCCTGCCGCACGCAGTCAGTTTGTTGTTAGCACAGGATGGATATGGATGAAAACTAGGATGTTTGCGCGCTATGAGCTTTACTCTTTCTAAATAGCCCATTGTGCCTTAGCTATTATCGACTCCGTCCCCTTAGAGAGCACCAAAATGAGTACCGCCGGGCGAAAGTTATCTAGTTCCGAACGAATTATACCATTAAAAATTGGGGTATTAAAATTGCTCGATAAGCCTGGATATTTTTAATCCAGGCATATTCGAAATAATCGGGTTAATGACTCAGCTATCCTTGCAGCTGCAGCCTACAGTGAGTTCGGGTGACTATTTTCCACTTTAGGGGAGATAAATAATAAATAAATTGTCAGCCATACACCGTGACGGCGTTTCAATGCCACGTAAACAAACTCAGTATAGCGCGGGCTGAGTATATCGCGAGGACTTCCACCCCTACGCGAATTCGAACAGATGACCTTATGGTTGCAAACAAGGCACGCAGGCCAATCGGTCGGTGGCAGACAAGAGTTCATTGAAAACCCGAGTATGGAAAAGCCCAATTCCGGAGAATGTCAGCTACCCTGTCTTCATAACGGTGGCATGCAAATCAATGGATAAAGATCAGCCTAACGTTATTACACATACAAGTTAGGCAACTTATGTACGATATTTTAGTGGTAGTCATTCCTCGCAGAAGTTAGTTTACGGTAGTTAACTAATCTTCAGACAAAGGGTATGTTCGTCGCCGGTGGGTACGAAAATACAGAACGACCTGACATTATATATGCCTTTTACGCGAGACTGATCGGATCATCTTAGTGGCATCCAATGCGTGTGAAGCATGAATAGGTTGTTTGCGCACGCCCTTTACCCCAAACGATGGAAGAAATTGTTTTGTTAATAAGAATTAAAATTTACATCAAACAAACATTTTAACCTCCAACCCTAGCAAATTGATAGAAATAAGGAAGTGTATTCACTGCCTTTTCACGTGTTCATTGCAAATCCTAAACATGTGCTACATCAGATAAACACATTAGGGCGGACATTTGAAGGGCGAATTCGTGCAATGTTGATTAATTCCTTTGATTTTCTCAGTAGTCAAAAGATGGAATGGGAAGCACCTTAATTTTCGTAACTCTACTACCTGCGATTCTAGATGATTCGCAAGATCTTCAGTCGCAGGTAACGTTTACAACATACTACGTATTATGATGTAGCAATTTAACTGTACGGCTGGAACCAACTACAAGCATGTTTCGCGCCCAGATGTGCACAGAAGCTTAGTCAGTCTAGAATTCCGTTTACATCCACATGTTCCAGAGGCACAGGAATTGCAAAAATGTTTGCTGACAACTATCATTTTACCACGACTACTAAAATCTCCCGTACTACAGTTATTTATTAAAATATTCCACCAATTCAGCTGTTATCACACAAGCACTGATATTGCTTCAATAAAACGGTTATAGAATGGGATGTATTTCATTGGATGAATTCTAACGGTCACACAAGCAGAAGATGATAACTTTACAGCTGATCTACGCGTAAGGATGTCACATTTAACACTATGATCCTCGCACTTGCTTTGACTTGAGAGAGACGCGGATGTTTTGAAGCACTCGACTAAGATAATGTGATATGTAGCCGTGTTGCATGCATGGCACTGCTTGTTCATACCAGAATCCCTGACATGTAAATTTAACGCATATGCATGTGCCCGGCCATAATACTAGTTCCATGCATCTGCTTAATGGTAAAAAGTTTGCTTTTGTTTTAATTTAAAGTTGTTCGCTGCTGTTACGTGGGCTAGATGGCTGTTAACATGATATTCGTTAATAAACATGCATACCTGTAGCTGTTAAGCGAAGTTTCGGATCATTTTATTTGCCCAAGCTAAGGTCAGCAATACGGCAGACGGGTTGCTTATGCAAAAGCAGCAGAAGACCCATTATAAAAGAAATGTTAAAATGTTAGTGCCGTTCATTTTTAGAAACGAAGCTGTAAGTTACCTATAATAATTTTATGAACGTGGACTTAATGCTCGTTGTATGCTTCTACGAATCTCGAGACCTACAGATTTAGGCGACTTGGATTTAGTGAGAAGCTGAAGAAACAGTTGTGCATTGAGTGTTTATTTCCACCGGAATCATTGTGTGCTGACGACATTAGTGCACACAAAAGTTACTTGTGATGCGCCCTCGGCTTTTTGGCGAGGCAACATAAAATGGACAGTATGACACACGATTTTAAGGATTACAATGCTTTTTCCTGCCAAATAACGACCACGTAGGTTAGAAAATTGTTGTAGTGTAATAAATTAATTTTCTCAACAATATCCAAAACATATTAGCGGAATGGCTTTCCTTTGCGATTACAACGAACCTATGATTGTAGAAACCACCGATTTTGGTAATTATTGAGAATACTTGTAGCTTAGGACGTGGGTGAGAGGATCGTTGTATTCTCCGAGCTAGGCAATTTAGTCGCAGTCGTATCGTTGCGCAACTAGGCAAAATCCTTAGTGCAGATATAGGGGTCTGCTTTGCAGTCTCGTAAACCACTGTCAAATACAAGTGACTATTGATCGTCTTCTGCATCGAAGGTATCTTCGACTGGATAACATGGGTCGATCAAGTGACTATGTCTACGCCCTGTCGATCTAGTACTTTCATTTGACCTCACCTACAAGACGTCCTAGACCCCTTCGAGTTCCAGATGTTTGTTGATTGAATTCTGGCCCGAAGGCCAGGCCTCGAGGAACTCACGCGCTCTGCCATTCTTTACTCTTCCAAGTATCTTGGCAATCCCCAGATCGAACTGATGGCCTTCGGCATCCATATGTACTGACATTAGTGCTTTTCCATAATGGCGGCGGATGGCCAGATTGCGTTCATACAGTCGTGTAACAAGTTTCCTGCCTGTCCGGCCCACGTAGTACTTGCCACGATTTTGCAGAAAATTTTGTAAACCGCACCTGAGGGTTCTTCTCTACTTAGTTGGTCTTTTGCCCTAAAACGTTTACTCCGAATAGTTTCCGTCGCTTCATGTGTAATGTTGATCCCGTGAGCCATTAAAAGCTTCGCTGCCATCTCAGAAATCTCATAGATGTAGGGTAAAATGAATTATTTCCTTTCCGCGACGCATGCAAAAGCAGGCGATTGTAGATTTTTGACTTCAGGAAGCGTATAATAAAACTTTTAGGGTACGAATTCCACTGAAACTTATTAACTAGGTGCTCTTCCTCCGCCTTTCTCATCTACAGTGTTTTACAGTGTGTTTTGGGCACGTTTGAAAAGTGTTCTCACGCAACTGCGTTTGTAATTGCTCGGATGGTTATTGCGATAGTTTAAGATCTGATCAGTTAACAGCAACTTGATCGTTATGCACATAATAATCATCATGCTGATATATTAGTCTTCCGAATTCAGCACTCGCTTTATCGGCATCCAGATCACATTTCAAAGAGAAGTATAATGTTTGAAGATATTGCCTGTTCATATCGTTGACTGTGTTTATGTATATCGTTTATCACGTATTCCATGTTAGGTTGCATACAAAGTGGTGGATCATTTTATGCATGATAAAGCAAGAAAATTAAAATCGTATATTTCGATTTTCTGCTTATACGTTTACTTACATAGGCTTGAGTTAAACTACTTGCATAACGACCAAATTTTATGTACAATTGTGGGCATTCGGCAGCAGCTGGCATGTAGATAGATAAAGTCCACATTTCTTCATCACTCTGAAAGCTAAATTGGCCAATTAGGCACCCGACTAGACAGCCAAGATAACTTATAAATTTGGAAAGCAGTCGTGCAGCTTCCAAACACTTGACACTGACATTCTGTTACCAGATCTATATACGTACCATCGTTTCTGCCAATAACGTAAGTTGCTACCTTGATGGAACTCTTTACGTGGTATCTAGGGAGACAAATTACTTACGTAAACAATGTGATGAATGCCAAAGGTTGCAGTCTGAACTAAATGCCTTGCTGTTTTCTGTACCTCCTAATTTTTGGATGAGTATTTAGCCATATCTGCTCTAAATACGTAAATGTATGTTTGCCAATCTCTAGCACAGCGACAGAAGAGTGATTAACGCATGCTTAGCAACGCTGAGGGACATTATATAACCTCTTGTCATGGACACTTGGTGGAAGCTTTTTATTGCACTTATATAATTTATTTGTGTACGTATAGCACAAGATCAAAGGAAATTGTTTGCATACGGTCTGCTAATTTGCTTACTTGATATATTTTATTTTTCTAGAGGTCGCGACTAAAGAATATGCCATAGTGTACTTTGCTCGTTAAGTTTAGAACTGTAAGTTTAAACAATACAAGTAAGCAAACGTTACTCTTGATTATCAAGATTACTTCGGAGATCTGTGGGGATGGACTTGAATAAGAAACAATTAGTTATACATCTTTGGTCATCTGTTAAAATGAATGCGGGGATAAAACTTAAAAGCTTGTATCGTAATCAATAATGTATGATACTGATGCTAAGTCTGGCACAGTTATACATCTGTCATTGTTTTAGCAAGATCATTAGGAATGATCGATTTAATGAGGGATAACTTACAACAAGTTTGACAATTAAACGTGGAGTGTAAACGTTACATTCGGAAGTGGATCCACTTAATCGATTGCAGCGTAGGAAATAAATGGCCACAAGAACTGGTACACGCGGCAAGTCATATCTGGTCACACAAAATTGTACTTGTTTCACCGTTTATTGTGTGTGCTCTCTGTCACGAAGTGCTAGCCTTCATGCAAACTAGAACGTTTGCATTGTATCCAGTGGTTAAGGATCAGTCATTAGAGACTAATTCCTTTTTGAGTGTGATAATTCGGACTTAAGGGAAGGTAGGTTGTAGAAATGAACCGCAAAGTCTATAAAATGCCTCACTTTATATTAGCCCATTCAAATGAGACCTTAAAATGCCTCTACCACACAATTTATTTGCTGCTCAATTACCAATGTTTTAATTGGCTATTTCTTCGATAAATTAACACGAGCAAGTAACGCAGTCGCTACAGAAAAACCAATCGCCTTCTTCTAGTAACTGTGCTTTTCAAGCACTGCAAGTAAACTTATTCGCTCCCCTCGGGAGAACGTTTTACATTTTGCGGGATAGACGGAATCCAGTTTGTCCTGGATATTTTCACTTTGCCAATAAAGTATATATTGCGGTAGGATCAAATAAAATACTATCAAAAGTACTCGATAATGGCTACAAATTTGTCTTGGGAAGATTGGGGTGATAGCCTCCAATGTTTGAAACGACGTCCTAAGGAGCTACGTTCGACTACCGATGAATTCAAGTCATTTTCTTATATAGGTATCAGCTGCCAAATGGCGGAATCCTCAGTAAACTAGAGCAATATTGGAATACATTGCTACTGAGGATCGTGAATATCTAACAAGGATTTTGTACTCGGTGCAAAATAGTACGCACGGAGCAATAGAAGTGATAGGTACCTTGGGCAGGCTCATCACTAAACCTCATGGAATATGCTACATACTCTTTGTCAATAGTCTTCTCTTAGGCTAAACAATGCTCACAAATCCACAGGCATATTTCTCGTGGTAAACATAGGAGAGTGTAACTTAAGATGGAGGTCTATCTAATTTGAATTCATGCAGCAATATCTTAGTTTGATTCATTAGTATTAGATCAGCTGTCGAGCATTAAATGTTTTTCTGTTGGTGTACTAGGTAACTGAACAGTTTCGTCACGTTTCTCGTTGAAAATGAGTGTAAGGAACACTTTTTCTGTGAATTTCAGGTAGTTGTTCCTGTCGGTCATTCTCTTCCTTAATCTAACAATACATTTACTTGGTGCCCACTGTCAATTAACGTCGATATAAAACGCGATATTTCGCTCGCAAATGAATCTTATGAGCATAAGCAGTTAGCTCCTGCAGAATACGTTGAAGACATGAACCACTTTTATTCCATGGGATAGTAAATGTTAAAATCAAGGTGCCGAATCATCCAGCTTGGTTTGGGGCATATCGGTAGTAGAGACGAGTCATCTGGCACTAGTTAAATTTATTTCAACAACCTGAGAAGTTTCCGCATACCCACATTCCATCATGAATGTGACCTCAAGATGATATCGGGTAAAACTTCCTTAACTTGTTCTTCGTAATCTGAACATTATCGACAATCGCAAAGACGTCATGTATGTACCGGGTGTAAAGGAACATTTCATCCACCAAATGCCGCAATTACTTATTCTCTAGGTTACCCACCAAGATAGCTACCATTATTTTAACAGGCTACCCATCTAAATGCTTCCAATTCACCGATCAAGTTTCTTTTCTAAGTTACTTTGGAAATCTTTTATACATGCGTACAAAGGAGAGCAGAAAATTTAAGCGATGTGCTGGAAAATCCACCTTGCTCTCGTTTGTATCTATAATGCTCATTTATTTCTTCAGAAGAATATGCATGGATGGTCACCAGCTAGCGGAAGATGTGACCTTCTTCTCATTCAGTTTTAACCTTCACATCTTGTTAACTAACACAAAATGTCTTTCAAAATATGCAGAGACAGCTGGGATCGTCTAGATTCCCGAAATCATCCAATGCATTGTAACGAACATTAAAATAATTGGGCCAATAAAATCTTACCCACGAAATCTCTGCAACACATAATACTGAGGAATTTTTACTCAAAAAGCTGCAGTTGCTCCATGGTTTTCGCGCCAAAGAATCTTTCGTTGTGTATAGTTTGTTAATTTCAGATTATAGCTTTTTCTTCCTCTTTGCTATATAACGGTTGTCAAATACCTTACAATTTTATCCTCATTCACGGGCACCGTCAGATTGTTTAAACTAATACCGTTTACTCAATATCACAACCTCCTTATTTAAACGCAATCACAGCAGCAAGTCTAAGTGTTTCTGTGTGTTTTTGTTCTTCAGACTGTAACGCAAATTGGTTTCTTAGTTTTCCTGCATTGTCTTCCAATCAGCTAACTGCCTCATACTTTGTCAGTGTCCCAATGGAAAGTTCTATGAACGATTTAAAGAAGCGCCTCCAGCAAAAGGATAGTTCATATGTAATTAGTTCTCTATTCATCAGTGCTGGGAATATGTATTGCCTCTCACCTTATCAGCGATTATGTTTTACAAAAAGGTGGAGCATTGTTAGTAGACTGATTTATACAACGAGTAGTGAGGATTTGGCCTGCGCGCAACTTATCTGCAGGGGGTCTCCACCCGCATCAAATACAGTCACTTGACCCGTTTGAAAATACGTATATAACATTACTGAATGAATCACAGGCATTCCATTTCCAGAGTTCTTTTATTTGCATTGTAGAAATTAACAGCGAATGGGATTCTAGCGGCTATAGGATGAATTGCGTAATGATTGCAAAAACTTATAATTTAAATTTAGTTGCTAGGAACTTAAAGAACAAAAGTTATGCTCCGATCGTACCCGAATGCTAGCATTAATCTCCTTTTGCTTTTCCATATTCCACCTCGGGCTTTGCAGTTCCAAACTTTAAAGTATTATACTCTTGTCTTTGACTGTTTGTTGTCATGTTGATGCTAAAACGCAAGAGCCAAAGACAAAGCGGAATATAGGACAACTCCGGGTACTTGAGTCAATAGGTCCCAACACACATTTCAGCTGCCTGTTCCATCCTTCTTTAGGTTCACCTGTTAAGCCATATTGTTCCGCGGTTACCACAGATCTATAAACTGCTTTGCATGAAGATTCGCTATGGGTTCCTCGTGCCTGTTGATGACAAGATATGGTTCATGTTCGGGGTTATTATTTGCCTATACATATATATATATATATATATCAAAGATATCCCAAATCAAATCATACACTATATCATACATAGCCCACAATTCTGCTTCTATATGTTAGTTACTTAATTCGCCAGTTAGTCAGTTGGCCACTTATATTTTTGAGCAAGCAAAATCTTTCCGATATGAGTTGTTCTCAATGAACGTCATAAGTAGGTGCATTTTCCCAATTCGCTCCTGTTCCTAGACTAAGAACAAAATGCCGGTAAACTAAGTACGCACTCATGGATAGGTTTAAGTAGTTCCTTTACTACACAATGCGCTAATCGTGTCATGTATGCAAATTACACGAATATATGTAAAAAGTGCTATCACCTTGAGCGAATTGCTTCCCATGACAATGCAATTTACTAGTAACCAAATGTAACGATGATGCAAAGAACAACGGAAATTAGACAGTTAGTATAATCATCTGCAACTTTATGCCATCTACCTTGTTTCAGGATTATAGCTTTATTTATAGTTAGGGTCAAGTAATTCTGTATGACCTAACTGAGGTAAACAATTCATGTGTTTCAAGCGTGCAACACGTTCGTAAGACTCAACAGCCAATTTGATGGAACCGATGTTGAGCATATGCTTACATGAGTCTTGTCAGATAGTTCAAACAATACTGTCAATAGACTCAAATCCACAACAGTGATAAATCTGCTAGTCGCACTGCACTTCACGCTGGAAATCACCGGTGGTATTCAACTCCGGACTAGTCTATTACAGTGAATTTTCATAGCGTCATAGGTTTCACGTCTTACGAACTAACGTAATTAGGAAAAATAGTGACCAACTCAGCAGCTATCCCCTAACGAAGATTAACCGATTATGGATTCAGCCGTTCAAGCAATTTATATAATCCTCCAATTCGAAATCTAATGCCAAGAGGAAATAAACCCACCAAAGGGAACAAGCACGTTGCATTGAATTTGCTGGTGACATATAGCTATCGTGCACCGTTTACCATAAATAACCAATTTCGTGGAAAACAACATTAAAAAAACGAATAGTACGCGGGATGGAATTTTCAAAGGAAAGAGAGAGAATAAGTTTAAGTAGACCTCAGTCACATTATGAGTTTGAGACACGCATTTGCCGAAGCTATTTTCACGGTCAGACTATGCAAAGATGATCATAATTCTGTCGCCAAACGTTTTAGTCAAAGGGGATTCCAGTCCACATAAACCAATCACAAGAACCTGCAATGTAATTAAGAGCTTAAAATCGGCCATCCATTTAGAATTGCAATCGTGTTCAGTATTCCATTTTAAAGCATAACTACAATAGTACAGGATAATCTGATTTTCCAAGAACAAATAATCATAGAGGACCGAAGGATCCGTACCATTTAACCGGTACAGAGTAGTTAAATTCTACAGTATGTTAAGGTACCATTATGATATGACGAGCCATTATATCCTGGAATGAAATATCACATCCTGCTAATGACCCGAGAGTGTGCATTAGTGATTTCCTTCTGTTTGAACTTGCAAGAGATTTTTATGAATGCCGAAACTTTAATAGCGGTGAAGAAACCAATCTGTTTGTCATAAACTGGTTTAAAATGGTTGAAGTCATTTTCTATTCCAGAAACGTCTACGCACTGGCCAAACGCTGGGGCGCAAGTTTAAAATAGACGCAAATGCTATTTACTAAACTTTGAATTGATTTTTGGCCCTCATTTTTGAATTGACTAGAGCGCAGTTTGTACTAGGACAGATGGACATGAGTCATCCATCCATACACAACTAGTCTCTCTTCGAGAGATTGACAACAGATAGAGGATAATGGTTACAACCCAGGAGAATATATCTCAAACAGATGAATTCTTTTGCTATACTTACGCCTAACCACAACCATTTATCTCCATCGAAATCACTATTGAGTTGAGCCCATGTAATAAAATCGAAGGAAACACCCGCACATTCCCCCTTATCCTACCGGGTTATCTGCTATTGAGACAGCCATTAAAATCTGTGAATAGCATAACTCTAAGCAAATATAAGTCAAATAGTAGAAGCGGTTTTGCTGTCCGGCATTTTCAAGGCCGGCCCATTACATGCAAAATATAACAGTCAGGTAGCAGTAAACGATTAACCATTCATGCATTTCAAGTCGAATCAATTCAGACTAGACCTTATGAACTCACTAGCAATATTTTCGAAATGCTCCATTATCATTGCGGATGGGAAGAGAAACAAGATAGAACTAAAATCCCGAGCAAATATTAAAAAATATAACATGCGTGTATATCAGAGCGCGCTGTTGATAAACTTTCAGGAGTCTATAAGAAAAATGGGCTTAATACTGTAGAGTTTAATTACGAAAAGACGAGTTGCAAAGAGGCCGCACACTAAATTTGGCGCGTAAATGAAGACGCGAGTGCTTTATTAATTTGTCGTGCTGAACATTACCGTGGTGCGATGGTTTGTGTGCATAAGTGATCCATTGATCTATGCTTCTTTGCCACTCATACCAGATTGGTCAATTGTTAGAGGCCAGACAAACTCAGCCTCTTGATCTTCCAGGTTGGGGTTTGGAATGAGGATTGCTCCTTATTTCTTAAAACGGGCTTCTTTTAGCCCCATGCCAAACCCACTGCCCTGCGGTTAGGTTTTTGAACCAAGGCTTTGATTGAGTGCCTTTATCGTTTTCCTGTCTAGGTCTGGGCAACCTGACAGTATCCTGCTCACGCAATTCACCATGACGTTTCCTTCTACCAATCTCTTGATACTCTGGACACCACAGAAGATAATCAATGGTGCTCTCTCTGCTGCATTGAGCAGGGTGGGTAGGGGTTTGGGTGCAACTGCTCAAGCTTGCCCGCCTTCTTATTTCACTCTTAAGCTTTTGCCCCTTTGTTATCTCGTACCAACTTCCGTGGTATCCCACAGTTTTCAAACCCCGATTCTTCGTTCCCCCCCCCAATATGCTTTGCTTGGCGTTTATCTTCTAGTTTCAACTCACATGCGAACGCGGAGCGTCACTAGTGTCCTGTGGACATGTCCATGTCCATACAAGCGGTTCACCCCAGTTTATCGGCTTCCCTTTCGCGCCCTCGATCCTCCTTCAGATTAACATTCCTCAATGTACACACGTTATCACAGAGCGGTCAAAGGGTAGCACTTACCCGAATTTTGGAGACCCTCTCCTTCCGTATCGACTGTTTATCGGCGACGCGCCTGCAAGACTCCAGCTCTGCGCTCACTCTGCGATCCCCTTCAGGTGACACTAGCAGCACTTTCTCAGTGCGCCTATCCGGTGACGATGCAGCTTCAAGCACCGGTCACGTAGGTGTTGGCATTGGCCTGAATCCCAGGGCTGAAGTTGCTCTGGTTGATTGGATTCCAATCAGTAGCCGGGTGTGTGCGGTCCGATTGGCTGGGTCGTTCCAATCTTCGAAGTCGCAGGGGACTAATAGGTGTCTATTCATCATCGCTGCCTACGTGACCACAAACTGTAGCGATTATTCGGTAAAAGACGACTTCTATCGCCAATTGAACGAGCTCCCTCGTCACAGAAGGAGCACGGACACTGTTGTGCTGGCGGAGGATCTGAACGCACAAGTTGGAAAGTTGTCCACTGATGAAATGCATCTGGGCGGTCAGCACGTTGTAGGCTCCCGTAATGATAACGGTGAGCGGTTGCTTCATTTGTGTGAAGATGCTCGCTTGTTTCTTGCGAGCAATAACTTCTGACACAGCACCCGCTGGAGGGTGACTTGACGCCCACTAGCCTCGAAGTAGCCTTAGACGAAAATCGATCACATTGCAATCAGTTACCGCTGGAGAGCCTGCATTCAGAATTGTCGCTCGATTTGGCGCATATGTGTGGACGCCGACCATGCACTTGTATGCGCTGACATGCGGATGCGTTCCTGCGGATGCCCACGACGACGCTGGGAGCGTATTGACACCAGCCAACTGACAAAGCCAGCTGTTTTGAATGTCTATCAAAGTACGCCGACATGCGTGTTGAATAAGCGCTCAATGGAGACAATTGAGTTCCACTGGTCGCATGTTCACCAGACCTTACTAGCAGCAGGCAAATCCTCAAGTCTACTAGGCAATATAGAGTTTGAGACTCTTCGCGGTCTCTGGAACTTATCGATGTTCGCTGGCATATTCCGGCTGGTTGCGAACACAATAAAACTCGCAAAGAGCTCCGTGCAAAATTCCGTACTAGCCTGAAGTGAGGTCGCGAAACCTGGTGGTGTCTTCGTGTGTCGGAGTAGGAAGTAGCCGCTGCCCTTAGTAACCGTCGAAAGTTATTGCTTCTGCTACGGGAAAGGTGCAGCAGCAGACCTGGTGTTACTAAAAAATATACGAGAGGAGAGTGAACAGTCTATCCACAATTTGTCAAAACGCTTGGGGCGTTGGGCTGAGCATTTTGAATAGCAACTGAATCGGTCAAAACTGTTCGATTTTCACCGGCCAGGAATTGCCCTGTTCCAAGGGTTGTACCTTTGGATCCGCCCTCTCGTTCAGACGTCAAAAGTGAGATCGGACTGTTGAACTGAAGCAAAACCGCGGAACCATATGACCTTCATCCGACCCTCTTTGTATTCAAGGGACCCGTTCTTGTGGATGATTTATACGAGTTACTAGTGAAACTGTGGAGCGGGAAACTGTCCCAACCGACTGGAGCCGCTCCGTTATACTCCCAGTTTTCAAGGGAGCTTCACGCTCGCACTGCGGCAATCATAGTGGAATCAGTCTGACCTCTATCGCATCCAAATCGCTTGCCTCTCTCATCCTTTACAGACTGACTGACACTCATGAAAGCCATATTTGTGAAGAGCAAGCTGAGTTTCGTTGACGTCGTGGCCGAACTGGCCACATCTTCACTTTGCGTCAGTTGGAGCACCGTCACATATACTGGTGACCCACCGTTGTCGTGTCCCTCGATATCAATGGTGTATTCGAGTTAGTGGATAGACGTGCACTTTGGGACTGTCTACTCAGGAAAGGTGTGCCAGAGGAATATGTAAATATTATCCGAGCATTATATGCGCACAGCGCGGACAGAGTGAGGGCGTACGGCAACCTGTCGCCACCCTTCAATATTTCCAGCGGTGTGAGACAAGGATGCCCGTTGTCACCTTTCCTCTTCAATTCCGCTATTGACGAAGGCATGAAGATGGCATTTGCTGGACACGACTTGCAATGTGTGGAGCTGCTTCTAGGGGAATGACTTCTTGACTTGGTGTATTCAGACGACATTGCCCTCATCTGTGTCAGCTTCCAGACACGCCAAGCTTTACTGAACAGATTAGCACTGGCTGGCAGCCGCTTCGGGCTTCGCTTTGCACAATGCAACTGCAAAGCTTTCGTTCAAGATTGGCAGGGGTCGCTTCCTGTGCTGGCCCTTGCTGGTGATCAGCTAGAAGTTGTTCAGCAATTCAACTACCTGGGAAATTGTATCAGCGCCCTTGGAATTTAAGACGAGATCACGTACCGTATAGCAAAAACTCGAAATGCTTTTGGTAGTCTTCTCCATCTATGGCAGCAGCGCGACATCACGCTTGCCCTGAAGGGTAGAATGTACAGTGCAGTGGTACGTTCGACCTTACTCTACGGTTGCGAAACCTGGCCCTTAGATCAGCAAACATCAAGAGGCTAGTTACGCTCGACAATCGGTGCCTTCGCAGTTTGGCTCACATCTGGTGGGAACACCGCGTGAGTAACGAGCGTGGTCAACGCCTTGTTTATGACACAGGAAAAGGAACTGAACAAATCAACACCGTCATTTCACACAGTAGACTCCGATGGCTCATCCATGTTTTGTGTATACCAGTCCACCGACTACTGCGACGTGCGTTTGTGCGACGGGTTTGTGAATAGAAGAAGAGGAAGGGTTGTAAAGCTGTGAGTTGGTTGAGAGGAACGAAGGCCCCTATTTCGGAGCTGGATTCGGTTGGAGCTTCACGGCTTCCTGGTTGGGGTCCAAAAGACGATGAACACGTTTGTGTATATACATTTGCTGACATGGCTAGGAGCCGACCTCAAGGGCGTTCCTGCTGTGAGCTACTTTGCCCTTCCTCAATTCTTTCAGCTTCCTCCTTCAAACCCGATCTCATTTCTTAGCATAATATAATTTTACATCATACTTTTTCTTGGTGCCTAGTATCTCGCTGATATCTTTCCGAGAACGATACCCACCCGTTGTTGGTTGATCAGCTGGCATGTAACTGCTTTTTATTTTCTTTTTTCTGTCATGTATTGCGGCACAGTAGCGGAGGTGTTTAACACCTCTAGCTAATGTGTACAATGAATGAATGACGTGCGTGAGATAAAATGTCGGTATTTATAATAATTAACGAAAGTTAGTTCATGTGTCAGTTGGCTCAGTATAAATGGAGCTAACCAGATAATCTCCAATTTGTCCACTACGCCTGGGAAATTAACCTAATTTAGAAGACCGAAAAATTATTAGATGAGCAATATAGCAAATGATGAAGCCTACAGAAATACGCAAATGCATACAGCAAAGGGAATGGTAATAAAAAGAGGTTAAATCTTATCTTGCGCCGAGGCCGTTGCGATAAACCGGATGAAGCCGGCCCTGTGTGTTCAAAAGCAATTATTTATCAGCTTAAGACTGCAATGGACATAGGGGTGGAACTTCCGTCATTCATTTTGCACCCCATGCTTATTCGGTCACACACATATTTAAGTATATAGTTGCATACCGGTTATTGTTAATGGTACTGAGGAGACAATACGAAATGCATGCATCTACCAGTTTTCGTCTTCTTACCGTGCTTTTCAGGTTTCTGAAGGGAACTAACTGCTTTAAATCTTATGACATTAAACCATCGCATACCAACTTTAGGTATGACCAGTTAGATTGCTAACGTTGGCAATACTACCACTTACTACAAAGCAAACCTCACAGCACCTTTACAGACGCAAATATTAAACCATCAATCTTTGGACATGCTACACATTGCTACTATAGTAAGTGACTAGAAAATGACCAGGAACAAACAATATACGGACACAGTTGTTTATAATAGACATAGAAAATTGCATTGCTCGGAAAGATGGGTCCGATGTAGGAAAATTCCATAAAAGGAACACTAGTATTTCGCAAGCAATAGTAACAAAAAAGTAAATTGAATAACGAAAGTGCTAATTTCCTCCCACATTTTTGACACAATATTTACGAAAATATGCAATGAGCAGCGCATTCAAGCTGAAAAGCACGAAAGACGCAACAGGTTAGTAAAACATGGTGTTATGTTAATTATAGCGCTTAAAGGAATCAGTGAAAAAGCACAGAGAGGCATAAGAGTGAAAGCGGATAACCCATAAGGTAACGGAAATAGGACAGATATTGATTGGTTGTGTTACGTTTATTTTGTATTGTTTGCTATTCAAAGGTGACGCCAGTTCTTCTCTATCCGATTAGAGTTACTTAACTGCGGCACAATAGCAGAGGTGTTTTCCCACCTCTAGCTGACGTGTATAATGATGATGATGAGAGTTACTTAACGCAGCGTCGGCCTGTTGTAAGCGAGTTTTAAATTACCTGCTAGTAACTTGTAACAACCAAGAAGGGCAAGCTACATGGTTGGGTGAAAATTACATCTTGTCTTTCGTGTTCGTTTTGAGTAAAAGGCATCTCTTGAGAACATGTTTTACTTAAGCGCCCCGTAGTTGGCGTCAGATTATTGTTGAATGCAGTTGGCAGTAACTCAAATTGGGCTTTGGTTTGTTGCAATCCATAACTGAAACCTAAAACATGGCTAATGTTCGTACAGACGTTTTAAAGCTTGTTAAAGATAATATCAAAAATAGATTGTCTGCAATGTGTAGTATGTGTGCAATGCTGTGCGTCGGCTGCTTCTTAGTAATTTAGAGAATCCGGCATATGCACAGTTTGCGCACGGCGAGACCATACTGGTTATCTAGTTGCCGTGAGTAGATCACAACTGATTAGTTTCAAAGTTATACAAATCCCGTGGATACATTTGGGAGTTTGCTTACTCCCAGCATCAGATTGTTTACCGGATGCAGTGGTATGGCTCCGAGTGGGAAATGTGCCCAACATTCAGATAAACCTAAACGATCAATCACACTTGGTTAGTGAAGTGCTTAGTTTAAAAGGCACATCAGCATCTACCAAAGTAAACTTTGTATCTAAGTAAGCTTCATGAGGAATGGTAAGCGGATCACCAGTCAATCTGATGTAGCAAACATTAGGTAATTTGCAATGGGTCATCTCCGGACGTGTTGCTCGAAACGCCCTACCGATACTTCCAATAGTTTGGTAAAGAATGACTATGCAGTATAGTCTAGTCAACATGGAGATTTTGCTTCAATTCACCGATCCATATTCGGTCCAGATGTAGACATCGCAAATGAAACCCAAGCAGCAGATGTGTGCCATATGGACAATTGCGTTATCGTTTCCATTGTCGCTGTGATTACCGCAACACACGTAAAGTGTCCACCATGGGGCTAAAGAGTGAGGTAAGCGAGCAAACGGAATTAATGATTGTATTTGTGCTTTGATATCGATTAAAATAGGCATGCAACTGGACGTTGCATTCGCAAACGAAATTTAGCAACGTGCGGGAAATGTTGAAGAGTTTACAGCTTCGTGATGAACAATCTAGAAATTGAACTATTCAGCATGGGCTCAGAGGACATATGCTGTTTTATAGAGACATGTAGGTAGAGAATTGGTTTCAACGTAATGAAATAGTGCGCCACTAGCGTTTTCGGTATAGTCAGTGCTAGACAGTTGTCCCCTCAGTTACATTCTAGAGAAGAGTCAGTTTTTGAGTTATTAATCTAGCATTTTACGAAGGAAAGCATGTGAAAGAGTTACGAGGTTCAAATATTTTATGAAAATAGAAAGCCTGTTGAATTAGTGCAAGACGATACTGTAGCAAATGAATTTCTTAGCGGGGTGCCAGTACATATTACATTCGGGTTGCTAATGAACACAAGTTACGTGTATCTGTTGATCAGTGTACACCAAAGTGATAGCCAGCCATCATCCATTCGTAGGCACAGTCTTCCAGTAACTGTCAAGAATCAGGTTTAGGTACTTTGCTTTTCTTTAAACTTGCCAGAATAACGCTTTGGAAATTCGTACTTCAGGCTGTTTTACTGCAACGACCAGTAAATCGCAGTTTTATACCTACGCAACTTCACTGTAACTGATTCTTAAACTCAAAAATACAATTGCAACAGAACGATTGGATGAACGATGATCTCGCTGAATTTACCTATCCGGTTATGATATTCATCAAGAGGTTAAGTTCAGTTTTATGATGAATTTCCAATGGTGAGCGTATTTGACTCTAAGATAGTCGAAAGGTTGAAACACAGTGAAAACTGTTTCCACTGAATTTGAAGCACATGAAATTAACGATATAACAACGTTAGAATTCATATAACTCATTTATTGTCGGACAGTATATACAACAAAACCCATACGCCTTATTCCGACATTCATGACATCTCACCGGAAAATGTTGTGATTATTGTGGAATGTAGACATGCGGTTGACAAGCACATGTAATGACGCATGGTATCAACGATTGCGGTGACAGTCTGGTGCGCAATATTTTTGTGATATACACATGTAATAGATTGAGACATGTTACTCATTTTACTTATCTATTCCGAATTGCACCTCAAATCATCAGTGTTACACCATTTCGATGAACGTACGAAAAGTGTTTAGCCATGCCGTAGTCAAAAACCTAGAGGGACAAGTTTATATCAGGTTGCCAATGATACTTTGGTTGTGCACACCAATGAATGAAATGAACTGGTCTAAATTCCTGTCGAGAGCAATAACATAGTTACCACTTTCAACAAATCCATAAACGAAGAAGCAGTTGAAGAAATCGTTGCATAAATTTGCTGCATTCCACTTACTAGGAATTATAGGCCATACAAAGAAAATTTTAAACGTAGTAAATGCGCTAAAAGTACAAACGATAACAAGCTAATACTTCTGTTGACTTTTGGGAATTTGTAACATTACTGTCATCTACTCGGTACTGACTAACATGATGGTAGAGGGTTGATGGGGTTATGACATAAATAGCTACCCATGCCAGGAGATTGATCCCGTATGACTCAAGAGAAAACTATTGCCCTCAGAAAATACTTATCAGTCTCAAAACATACCCATTGCTGAATGCAAAAGATAACTCTATCGCTCAGTGCAGTTTCAGTTGTCGATAAATGTTTAACTAGGCCAAGGTGCTGTGAACACTGGTTAGATATATTTAATTAACTTAGCGCGCTCAACTGCATGTATTCCACCATACATTTCTTTGAAGGAGTCAAAGCTTTTTGTAATGTTAACGCAGTAGATTTATGATGAATTCCTCTGGCGTGTGCGACTGAGCATATGACATCGAATTATGCACATTTGCATTACGGAAAATGACCACTTGTAGATGCTTCTCAATATCTGTACTCTTTCCAACCGTCGCAATTTTATCTGTCCTCCTGCGTTTTTTACCTCTTAACCTTTGGATTTATTCCCATAGTTTCCTCTGCGCCATTCTTCGATTTGGCTCCGCGCGCTCCTCCTAACACTGTTCACCTATTGGTTTTATCATTCACAGGTCACCACCAAACTCTTCTCTTGCTACTTCGAAGTTAACCGTATTTGAACCTTATCGGAGGAGTTATTTTTCCTCTTGTCGCGTAAGAACTCTCGTGGTCTTATTTTAAATATCTTTTTGAGAGTCACTCGATTAGCTTACTATTATTCCTTCTCGTCGCTTTACAAATCGGTATAGGTCCATTTGATCCGCCGTTGGAACAGCCACTGTCGTCATTCGACAGTATTTTCCAAGTCACCTTGTTTTGCCGCATTCCTGCGTCGCATCGCTTTATACCCACTTACCGGTTGGATTGAAAGCACGCACGACGCCTATCTACCCTAAGGAATGTGTGACCATTTGGCCGCAACCCGCCTAAGCCCGCTGACCTCTAAGCAGCGCCGATAGCCACGCAAAGTTGCGTCAGTGTCTCTATCCTCTTGCGACCCTTTAAACAGCACCCCTACTATGAACATGTCTCGTATGAAGAGCAAATGTGAATCATGTGTTAAAGTGGTAAAAAGTGGCTGGTGTGTACCATGCGTTTGAAATCCTATCACACTACCTGCATTTGGAAGTGGTCAGTGAAAGCAAACGCCGCAGATGCTTTTTGGTTCTGTCAAGTATGCAAGTCAATTCCATTTGTTAGCTGTTTATCTGTGCTACTGAAGAGGTGTGAAAGACTAACCGAAGCGGTCGAGAAACTTGTGAGCGCTAGAGTAACTGTCATTTGTGGAAACGGACCTGCACATGTGAGTGAAAATAACACCCCGAACTCACTAGTCAGGCAGAAGGAGCGAGCCAGGCGTCCCAACCTAACCCTAACGACTCAGCCTCCAGCAGTATCAGCTCCATTCTCTCTCCCTCATATAATAAAAACAGTGCCTGTAGCGCGCCTGCCTTAACTTCTGTACTGTGTGCTGCACCTAGTAGCCTGCTCGCTACACTCGAGACCGTAAGCTACAGTCAACCAGCCATAGTGAACAACCCGTCATATTACGCATCGTTTGCCGTCAAGCAAACACCGGAAAGAGCACCTATAACATGTGTGCTTGGATTAGAGAAAACAAAACTGCCGCAGCACGGATGGCACACACCAGTGCCGTTCACAAATTCAACAAGAACACCGGATACTAAGCCTCCAAATCCAAAACCAGTAGCCACCAGGCGAAACCAGGATGCCCTGAACGTTGTATGCACAAATGTCCCCGAATCCAAATCCAGTACAATTAAGGGTAAGTTGACGGACGATCGAAATCAGTGGGGCTCCAGCTGTACGTCGATCGGAGTCTATGCTAATCCCACGACATTAAAATAAATCTCGCGCCACCCGAACGCGTTGCACTACGGCGAACACCGGTTACTTCGGGTAACACTAAACTCGGCGGACGAGACTAAGGCCGTTCTGCTGTCTGCGAATCGTCTCCGCAACGACTCAAGTGGAGTGTGCATACTGGGCGAAATCCCGTGGAAAGAACGTTCAGTAAATCGCGCTAACAAAGCTGTGTACAAAAAAATTCAAGATAAGAAAACAGTGATTGCTCGCGGTGTTCCTGAGCTTATTGATTCCTCTTCCGACGATGCTCAGATGCATGACCGTGAGCAAGGACACTACATCCGGGAGGCTCTTCCTCTCGAATATGTCGTGGTCACCTCGTTGACAAGGATCCCCACATCACCAAACCATAAGGGGGGCGGTCCCAGGCTGTTAAACTTGTGTTACAGTCGGAACTATTGGCACAAACCCTACTAGCAAACTGGATAAAATTTCGTTGCATATTGCCAACAGAAATTCGTTTAAAAGCAGCAGGAACATCAGCAGGTTCTAATGAGAATTCATCCAGGCACAACTCTTAAAGAAAATGCTAACTGCAGGACCACAATCACGGACGAATTCAAGAGGAGCCATAATTTCCGGAGGGACACAGCAGGGCACGAGCAAACACCGGGACCTGGGGCATCTGATACCTGCTTATATATCAAATACTTCTCTAGAGTATGCAACCCATCCAAAAAACGAGTAGTCGCCGAACCTTTAATGGTCGGCGTAAATTCTTTTGCTTTATCCATCCAATCTAACACACTTAAGGTGTCCGAGAAGCCTTCATGCATATATACAAATGTCCATGGTATACTCAGCAAATTAGCTGAATCACGACTTCGACACGCATCTGCAGCTTGGGAGCACATCGCTCTCACCAAAACGTGGTTACGCTGCGAGATAATGGTTGCAGATATTGCGCTACCGGGCATGTCCGTTGTCCGGAAGGATCGAATCAGCAAAGGATCGAATCAGGTGGTGGGGTAGTCCTTTACTTTCTTAACAACATCCAGTGCGAACGCATATACGATTTGGAAACTGACGTACCTGACGCCATTTGGCGTAATTTCCGGCTGAGAGGGAACGATCTTGGCTTATTGGTTGTTTTTACCGCCACCGTCGTCTACTCCTGAGATGGACTGCAGTTTGATGGCTGCGTAGAGGCAAATGATAAACAGGAAGTACAGTCACATTCTAGTCACCGGTGACTTCAACTTACGTGCTCTCGAATCACGGGCCACAGCAGGAGAGCATTTCAAGGCAGATTTGCAAGATCTGGTTTCAGACTTTCCGCTTTATGGCCACTTCACGACGCCCACTAGATTCAGGGGAACTGACAGGCTATCCATTTTGGACCGAATATTCACTGATGAAGAATTGATGCTCGCAAGTGTGATAACCGATACTCCTTTGGGCAGCAGCGATAATGCGACGCTAGTGTTTCATTACATGTGCTACGCGCATTATCCTAAATATCATGTCGAGGAATATCATGTCGTAAAAAACTATGAGGACCTGTCCGACCTCATTGGTGCAACCAGCTGGTCGATCTTAACTGAATTAACCCCTGTGGTGGCCTGCGGAGAATTCGTTAACATATTTACCAAGCTCATGACAAGGACATCTGAAACCAAGCTCTACAGGCCTAAAGCGATGAAGTCTTTCGTAAGGAACAGGACGCGTAAATGCATGGCATTAAGGGACTTGGTATGGCACACCTACATAGCCTCTCCGAAAGACCATCCTTGGGTTGTCTACACAATACAATGAAACCACTGTGTCATACTCGTCTGGGAAGATAAACTGAAGAAGCAACAAGTTCTAGTGGAAACGTTTTGCTCTAATCCCAAACTGCTATCCAGACACGTAAACAATTTACGTAGTGTTAAGCGCGGTGTTCCTACTCTGCACACAGCATACGGGTTAGCCCAAACAACACAAGAGGTGGCCAACCTCCTTGGACAACAATTAAACCGTATCTTCCGAAGCGCGCAATCATCATACATCCTGACTAAGCAGTTAATGCCGCTAGCAGTGCTTAAGCACATATCGTTCACCTCCACAGCTGGACTGAAGAGACTGATGTATCTGCGCGAGTTCAGCTCCCCGGTTGCAAACCGCATTCGCCCGAAGGCGTTGAAAATTGCTGCCGTGAGTTTGTCAGGACCAATAGAAATTTTCATTCACTGATGTTGAATGAGGTGCACGTCTCCACGATGTGGAAGCACAGAATCATCACGCCTATCTAAAAAAGTGGCAGCCATGCTAAACCAGCAAATAATGGCCCGATAAGACTAATTCCCGTGATCTCCAAGGTTATGGAGTCCAACGTGACTGAGGCCTTAATGGGGTACCTGGAGAACAACAAAATTCTCGTTCCGGAACAGCACGGATTTCGCCAAAATCATTCGTGTACCACTAATATCTTGACTGGTCGTGCAAGTTAGACGGAATCTGTGGACGCTGGTGTAGGAGTCGACGCGGCCTACTTGGATTTCTCAAAGGTATTCGACCTCATAGACCATCGCGTTCTTCTCCACAAACTCCGGAAATATGGAATGGGTGATCCTGTTCTGGGCTGGATAGGAGACTTTCATGTGCAACCTCACCTGAATGTGAGGGTTAGAAGTAACCTGTCGGAATCCATCGAACTTCATTGCAGCCTACCTAAAGGCTCCGTACTTGGACCCCGCCTGTCCCTGATCTCGCGAGCGTGCTATCTTCTAACTTTTTGCTATTTGCCGATGACCTAAATGTATGGCGCACTATAGCTGCAGTGGAGAATCACACAGCGTTACAGGAGGACCTGGACAAAGCGTACACATGATCCATCGAGAACATGCTGCATTTCAACGTCACCATGTGTAAATTTCGCAGCATACGGCACAAGAGTATGCACAAGTACCGCTTAGGACCACAAGTTCTACAGCGGGCTTCTCACGAGTGCGATCTCGGCGTGATAGTTCAAGACGACCTCGGTTGTTTGAGGCAGACTAAAAAGGCAGCTAAGAAAGCAAACCGGTACCTCGGCTTTCTTCGCAGAGTTTTCGGGAGGTTTGACCCTTCAGTCTTTCCAAAAATGCTTAGTGCGTACGTGAGTCCGCACGCAGAATACGCTATTCAAGCTTGGCCTCCATGGCTCAAGCACCATCTCACCGCGCTCAATACTGCACAACTTAGTGCAACAAAGAGCGTCAGAGATTTGACTAACCTTCACTACACACTCTGGCTAAAGACCCTCAAAATATACAGTGGATGTTATTGGCGTCTAAGGGGCGATCTCATAATGGTATACCAGGTCCTGAGAAATCCAAACCCCCCATGCCATTCCCTTCTAATACTTAGCCAAAACACCGCGCTAAGAGGTCACCAGTTTAATTTGGTCACGCAGTACAGCCACCTGGAATGTCGGCGAAACTAGTTCTCCCTTCCAGTAGTACAGCCTTGGAACGCCTTCTAGTGACATGTAATTAATGCACCAACACTATCCCTTTCCAAAAAATGCTTTGACGATACTCTGTCACATTTACACTACGTGCTATAGCCCATGACCACCAGACGCTGGCACAAATGTACAACAGACAGAGAATACTTCCATAAACCTGCTCGAGAATGTCACTCCAAACCTCTTGCACCAAATTGTATAAACGCTACTACTATAGTAACTGGATTTCTGTATCCTGTCGACCAAATGTAGTTGCACACGAGTAAGCGTTGTCCTTGCTACCATTTTTATTTTTTCTCGCATATTATGTGAATAATAACCAATCCCCTATTGCTTTGTGTGCGTAGATTATAATTTCAAGCTTCCTTTATACTACAGTGCAGTTACATCCGTAATCGCTCGAACTGGCGACTCCGTTTTCCCTTGCTCTATATTTTTATCACGCTAAACACCCTACGGGACATGTCAAGCACCTGCTTTTTTATCCGTTATAAATCATTGTTTCCTGTTCATTGCATTCACAGTTAACAAATAGTTCATGGTAAACTCTATGAGTAGGATGGAGGCCTGTCGCTAATTGACGAAGTATATTTGGACGAGTGCATCATCCAACCTTCTTGCAATTACTGTTACTGTCCGTGCAGAGACAACGGATTCTTTGAGAGCATTCCACGGGTGACAGGCTCGAATGGAAACGAAATTTCTGTGGTGCTCTAGACGGCTATATTGTTTTGGGAGTTTCAGTGAACGATATCTCAATTTTGTATTGCTGCTTAGTTGCAATAATAGGCGGCACACGTAGTGTGGGTTATGAAGAATCATGTCTGCCAATATAAGGTTACCTTTTAATCTGCGATGCCGTCCGCTGGATACCTCAAATCATTTCAGCTTTGCGTCGTATGGTAGATTGAGCATTTCAGTTCCGTTCTTAGACGTCCTATCTCGAGGCCGCTGCAGTGCATTAAGGTCGTGTTTCAACCATGGATGCCGAACTTGAATTGCGCATTCGACATAGAGGCGGATATACACACTAAGCTTTCGTCGAATTATGTAGCAGTTAATTTTTCCAAAGGCCCCTCGCCACAACCTGACGTGTGGTTTTCCAGACTTCGTGGCCTTTTCAGATTGCCTGGAGCAACGTAAGTTATCTTGAACCAGGACCTCAAAGTCACGTTCGACAGTCGATGGTTGTAGTACATTCTTCCCGAACCGGCGTGAGCAGCTGCTCTGATGTCGGATTTAAAGTACCTTGCATTAACTGACGTTAAAAATGCAATAAATTTAGGGTTGTCAATTGATATACTGTGTCTAGGTCACTCTGGTCGGAGTTCACCTGAATTCTGCGTCAAATCATGATATCGTCGGTAACCATTAGAACGTTTGTAGCGATTCCCTGTATGAGGTCATTAATAAACACCAAAAAAAGGTGGACCTGGAACAGAGTCGTGTGGCACACAACACGACGTGTGGTCCGATAAATAGCTTCGAACTCTGATGCCTACTTGCCGTTGAAGTAGAAAGTAAGCGATGCAGCTTAGATGAGGGTCCTCGATCCTGTAATGCTGGATCATGGAACTTAGTATCCCATGATCTAGAGCAGTTATTCTCAACGAACCCATCTGGCTCCCTGGGGGCCGGGAGAATTTCTAGAGTGCCCTGGGATGAGAAAACTTTTAAGGGGGCCACAGAGGGCCACGGGGAATCATGCTGTGATAATTGATTTGTGTTAACAAAAATAACGAAATTCAGTTAACAAATTTTCCGACAGCTTTTCTACGCGCATTAGTTTCGCTGGTAACGACTGGATAATGAAATGAATTACGCGCGCGCAATAGCTTTTTGCAAATATGTGAAATCCAGTCCGGACGGACTTCCTGTTGCGGAGCTGGCAAAGCTCTGCAAAACTTGCGCTGATTTCGACGGGCTCACCTCGAACACACAATCACCATACGGCGCACCTAACAACCGATTCGTCCTCAGGTCTTTGATGTTTATTCACATTGGACCCACTGAGCTTTACTGAGGGCACTGATGCATCAGCTGTGCAAGCCGATGTGAAGCTAGAGAACCAGCTTCAGAATACTGCGGCCGTAACGGCACACTACCACACTGTCACTAACTGAGGTTTTTCAGGACACTACTCCTGTGTGACAACTCACTTGCCGCTCAGTCTTTCATCTACGGTTCCCAGTGCAGTAGGGATAGGTTACGCGTTTTTCGTTTCCAGTCACAGCACGTATCTACGTCTAGCGGTTAAGTCACGTTCGCCCGCGACGTACTGAATTTAAGTGGCTACTCTGCGCGCATGGGGTACTGCGTAATGTGGGCATAAATATACTACTCCTAGCACTCATAGTAATCAAATGCCTTGCCAGCACTTATTGGGTGCCAGGTTTGGCAATGTCTGATGCACATTATTAGTTTCGTAGTTGGTTCTTCTAGCACGGTTGCCTGAACTCTCCGACATAATCTTCCGTGTTTGTCGCTTCTGTCCTTTATTTACCTGCTGTCACCGTTTGCTACAAGTTTACTGCAGTGCATGTGTCCAACGAACCTTGTTAGTTTTTAAGTTCCACTTTTTTCTTCATATGCTTTTATCAAGAAATTTGCTTCGGTCATTTCAACTATCCACGGTATTTTCAAATTCATTCTCAGACAGCCCTTTGGGTTGGCTCTAACAGAGTTTCTACCCGTTAATATTGTATTATCGTAGCCAGCAACAGATTTTATAAGTATGCTTGCCAAGCGTCCTATTATCCCACGGCCATGCAAAAAAATACATTTAGTGTTATTACCCATGAAGTAACTGGAAGAAAATAAAACATAAGCAATATACCTATATATATATATATATATATATATATATATATATATATATATATATTAACCATTTAGGTAGACACATTGCAGTAATGAGCTCCTCTACAAAAAGTGTCTGCACTACTCCGTAGAATACCTGTCATTTGGATTTATCGAATCACCCCAAAACCTCATTCTACCTATGTGTTCTATTTGTCAAAACAAATTCAAATGAAAGTATTCGACCGAGTAAACTGAAAAATCATTGGAAAAGTGTTCATAAGGAGAAAAGCGGAAAGTCTGAGGATATTTGCTGTAAGCCTCGGGACAGTTCCGAAAACAGACCAACTTTAAAGACAATGGTTTCTGACAGGGCGAACGAAGTCAAATGGTCTTACGGCGTCTTAGAAAACCAGCTTTATTACTAAAATTTGCAGTCCACCTATTGTTGGAGAAAATGCTATACTGCCTCCAGTATCAATAATAATGTCGGACCTGGCGCATATGAATTCACAAGAAGTAGCTCAAGCCATTTCGCTCAAAAATTTAAGTGTAGCTAGGCGTGTGGATGAGATGGCTCAGGACATAAGAAGTGTTTAAGTTACTTTACTATAGTCCAGAAAATATTCCTTACACGTAGCTTAATCTACATTACCTCATAACGACGCTCTTCTGATTGCGTGTGTCCTGTTCTTCACTGATAATAAGCAAATGGAAGCGATGCAATTTACTAGGAGAATTAGTGCTAATACAAAGGGTTAGTCTTTGTCTGAGGTAGTAAATAGCAATCTGCATAAAAACTCCATCCCATGCAGAACATAGCTGCATGTGCAACACATGGTACTGCCGCAAAGGTAGGAAGATATAATGGATTTATTGCCGAACTAGAAAATGTTCTCTTTACTGTTCATATGCTTCTCGGGGTGATTCATCGAGAGCATCTACTGGCCATGAACTTGGGAGGGTGAATAAACGATGGTCAACTGTTATAATACTTGTTAAGAATATTAACTCGCAATCTGTTTAACATTGTCTTTTCCTAGCAGTTGTGCGTGGAGAACAGTAAAGAGTTACAGGCCCTCCTGTTGCACGCAGAATTTAGATGGCTGTCTAATATCAACTGCATTCAGCAATTGTTACACCCGGGCACCAACAAAACATTCCTTTTGGAACTGATTATAAATAACTGTTATAACTGTTTATCTGGCTGATGTTTTTAAAAATATTCCAATCTATTAAGTAAAACATTTTAAGGCGAGTCGAATAATGGCATCTCGAGCAACAAGGCTAGTGTTGCAATTCAAAAAAGGCTGGAATTGTGTGCTCAAACCATCGGATGTCGAGAAGATTCAGTTGCTAGTATCTGCTACAGGCACGAAGAAGCTGAATGAAGAAGATTTGATTGTTCATACCAGTAATTTACAACGACTCTGGAAAGTAACAAAAGTCAGCTTTCATGACCTGATTGATCTGGATGTCTTGATTTAGATTTTAGGTTCATTTGATGTACTGCCCTGCAATGTTGGAGTTACAAACCAGGAAAATCCCATTGAGCACACTAGCAAGATCCAAATTCACAAAATATAAAATAGAGTTTTGGATAACTAATGATGCCTCTAACAAATATCCCAGACTGTGAGATATAGCTAAAATCTGTTTTCTTCCTTTCCCATTCACATAATGGTTGAATGTGGATTCAGCAGAGTGGTTTCTATAACAAAAATTGAAAACAATTTGCGTATCAAAAAAAGAGGTATTTAACTCTAAAATCAGGTGTGGAGCTAGATTGCTAAAAGACATTAGGCCCAAAGTTCGCATTATTATCTAGTCAAGCAAGGTTAAGGGAGGAGTACACCACAGCACTCATGACATGCCTTTCAGTCAAATGCCAAAATAAGTAAATACAACTTAAGTAAATAATGTAGACATTTGTGTAAATACAGAGAAACAGCTTGACGTTGCTGCACAATGAATGTTAGCTTGAAAAATGAGGTTTATAAAGGTAAAAGCAGTTATAACAGCAGTAAAAATTTAGCCATCAAAAAGTATACCAAACCGATCACTGAAAAGGGTAGCTTTGCTTCTATTAGGCCTTGCGAGTTGTTTGAACTGCAGGGATCAATAGTGGGGGGCTTGAGAAATAGAAAGGTTCACAAAAAATCTCCAGCTAAATAATGGTTGGGAATGACTAGTCTAGAGGATCGAAAGTCTTTGAAAAATATAGGTAGACCACATAAAGTCTTTCTCCAGAATCAGCGGACTCTGTCCAACTACTGCGTTTGATAAGTAAATTCGTTGTGCCTCACTGCTTTCGGCGGAGTCCGTGCTGCTCAGGCCTCTTGATGCTGCAGTTTTTCAGATAACACGCCAGTGATTCGGCAACGATGGATTTCATGACCTTGGAGAATATAGGAAGAAGGAACAGTGGGCGTAGTTTAAGGGTTCAATGCTGCTTGCACCTTCATGAATCAGGATTATTATTCAAATCTTTCACATGACGAGAACTTGGTTTTTCTCTAAGCAGCGTTGGACAAACTGCGCTTAAGGTCCTGCTGCTTTTTCCAGTGCTTCTGGACTAGCTGTGTTTGCGTAGAGATGTCAGCTTTTGCAATACAGCCTACCAGGTGCATTTGAAGTAGGTTAGTCGTGGCGGAAAGACGACAGATGTTGGAAGGTAGCTTGGTGGCAAGATCCTCTGAGAGGTGGGGGCATACTGCATTCACAGCGTGTTTGCTGCTTATACAGTCTTTCTTGTTGAATCATCGGTCATCCTGATTGGCGGATATCCTTGCCTCACCTTTCGTAAGCTATTGAGGTTTTGGTAAAGCAGTTTTTGGGTAACACTGAATGTTACTGCAGTGATCTGCTGTTAGGCAGCTTCGTATTCGTTAAGCAGTGGGGCTACATATTCCTCCCACGTTTCTGGTGTTAGAGCTTCTCTGTACACTAGTCATGCTACATTGCGGACTGAAATCCATTTTCAATGATCTACTCCTAAAGTAAGAAGCTGATGATCACTTATTGCAAACTCTTATCTCTGAAGCCTCTACAAACAGCTGAGTGAATTTGTTGACGAACTCGCACCAGGCGACTTCCGGGGGTTCTTCGGCAAATAACGACCAAGCTGTGGCGCTGAAGAACTGGGCAAATTTATTGTAGCTTGTGATGGTTCATACAGACTCATCCTTCGCATTTTGATACTCAGCAAAACAAACTTGAAACTGATGACTGCATGATTGCTGCAACCGAACGGGCAGTTTGTAGCCAACACAGTATGTATTTGCTCTTCGTTGGTTAGCACAAGCTCCAGCACAGAAGACCTGTTACCTTTTCTTAACCGAGTGTGCAAAGTGATGTGCTTGCAACGAGCAACAATGGTTACAGGCTCTTGTAGATCAGCATTGAATAGTTCTCTAACCGTGTCAGCGGTTTCTAAACAATCTTTGTTGAAATCACTCATGGTAGGTATGTGAGTAAACCATTGCTTTAGACAGTATCTTAAGGCAGCCGCAAGGTGGCAGTCAGGTTCTGATGTAGAGTTAGGGGTTGGTACACTTAAACAGTAGGGCATGAATCTCTGCCTTTTGACTGTAAGCGACATCTAAAAGCGTCGGGGAACTGCGAGTCTGAATTCGACACATCTTCTCACTGTTAATCGCTTAGGTAATACAGCGTTACCGTTCCTCCTTTTGTGAGTCTATCGTTCCGGAGAAGCTACGTGCCAGGTAGCGAAATTTCAGTGTCCGTCATCTCAGTGATACCAATGTCATCATATGACTTGTAAACTTGGCGATCTTTGGCCAGTTTATTAACAAGCATTCATGTAAAAGCAGGCCAGTTTCTCGGACACTGTAAACGCACAAAGCTAAAGGGATCAAGTGTGGAAGAATGCCGATGGATGGAAAGTCAGCAGTTACTCATTTTTTGATGAACAGGAATACCTCGTTTACAACTTACTTCGGCTAAGGTGCTGCCCAACCATCGTTTAGACTTGCGTCAGATTGGAGCAAAGGAATAGTGAATTTAGGCACCTTTATCACCATCGATGCGTTTGCTGTCTCAGGTGTGTTGGTATTTTAGCTTTGCAAACATTCTTTGAATTTAAGCCAAGTTCAGATGGACGACATCGGATTTCTTTGACATAGATCCGAAATATCGTTTCTTTTTGCTCTGACTAAACCAAAGTTTAAAACTTTGGATTCTAGGGCTGCATCCTCTATAATTTGGTGCTAAATGTAACTTTGTGAGCATAACGGCACAATATTATCCAATGAAATTTTTTCACGAATCAAAGGCCAATTTACTAAATCGTGCTTTTCGGCCTCTGGAACAGAGCTAGAATGATGCGTTGGCACGCCATGTAGGAAGCTTTTGTTTGCGCGGTCTTGATTGCTGTGTCCCACTTTGGTTTCCCTTTTTGTTTGTCACACGTTCCAAGCAACATCAGGATAGATGCATAATCCACAAGATCCGTGTCTTGGCGCGCTTGCGAAGATTAAAACTTTTCTGCATCAGTGGAGGTTTCTGGGGTTACTTAAATAAGTCTAAGTTCTCTCTAGTGTAGCGAGTTCGGATAATAATCAATCAGTAATAGGTTTATATGTTCAGCATTGACACTGACCAGAAGGCGCAATGATTTCCACTGGTCTTGGTCTTCAGATAACTAACCACTAAACGTGATGGCGGGAGATTGGTGGACATTTGAGTACACAATCAATAAAGACACTATTGTTAGATCCATTTTCTTTAATCTACAATGTAGAGTAATCGTTTGTCTTGACCTGCTGACAAGTGCTGATTATCTGCTGTTTATCCCTCTATTCGCGTTAACAGTGCTTATGACAGTGGGGGCCGCAAAGGCGGCGGCCCGCTGACTTTTGTAGCAATCTCTGCTTATGTAACTTATGTCCCGGGGGCTATTTCCCGACGAGAGACAGTTGCGTTTTAGGTGCCAAGCGTTGGTATTCGGCTGTTAATGTTAGGCCTGAGGTCTAGTGGAATTTACTTAGACATATTTTTCCAGTGGTGCTTGGTTTTCGTTACTCTGAGTACTGCATGACTCTCATATCTACGGTAAGTTCTCGTTCGGCGTTCTACCAACGTTGGAGAAGATAACAAGGATGGAGACGTGGCTGATTTCCCTTCAGAGGAAGCAGATTATGCCGCTTTCCGTTGCTTAAATGTCGTTTCGCTACCCTGGTAAAGGCTCATGTCTATTTAAATAAGCTTACCGTGCATCCTCTGCTTAGATTCTGCGGTTAGCTGGTAGCACTTTTGGACTACAACACGCAGACACTGAACGAGTGGGATGGTTGAGCACGCAGTGCAGCAGGAAAGCGCAGCTTGTGCGTTATTTCGTTCCAGTACCTGTTGTTAGAACACGTTTGCACATTTCGTGTGTTACTATTCCAAAAAACGCGAGCAAGCCAAACCTAGTTTAACTAATGCATATCCTTCTCCTAACCCACAAATGCCTTTTGCTTAAAGCCTTTTCTGATTCTTATTGCTTCCGTGCCACGTGGTGTTGTTACGTGAGTCAATGGGTTGTTTGGCGTTCAGTACTTTTTATGCTTTGAGAGCGGAGAACATCGGTCAGGCGAGCTTTGTGGTTTCAGCGCTAAATGAGCGGTCGGCGTGGTCCCGCGGGCCATGTGATGGGTTAAGTAGGTGCACTGGATGACAAGGTCACAATGAATGGGAAATGACTGAAACCTATTAACTGGATCTAAACACAGCGCTGAACACGGTTGTAAATACAGTAAAGGATACAACCATCTCCCCGACCATAGTATCGGTTATTTTAAAAGAAAGAATAACCTTGGATAACAATGAGTGTGACCGCAGCTTCATTCGTACAAACCATTCGGTGCCAAGAAGGATATGAGGTTTACGGTGAAGAAACTATGGAAGCATTAACAGAGAACAGACATTACTAAACATCAACTTGTGTCCATATATGTGTATATATAATAAAAGTATACAAGCTAAACAAACAGCCAGCGAAAGCCATGAAATAGAAGTACAAATAACAGAAACCAAAAGAAGAAAAAAAGAAAGTTACAGCAAAGTATTTTTATGTTTAGTGCTTATTTGTTTTTTCTCACATGCCTTCAGCATTTTTTGTTTGTTGAATGTTTGTGATGTAAATCAGGAGAATCGTTGTTGCTCTGTGTAATTGGTCATATTATCTATGTATCTCCCAAGCTGTTTTTTGCTTTAAGGAATAACAATATCGTTAAAGGCGACTTACATCTTTACGCGCATTTAGCTTACGAGAAATGCTTTAAGCTGTTCATCTGGCTTACTTATTTTCGCTATTTACTAGCTGGAAAGATTGAGCGAAATGCAAAAGGCATATATGCATAGCTCAGCTTATGAAAACCAGGAGCTTAACAGTTAAAAAGCAGTCTACTTCTGATCAGTTGTAGGAATCTGACCCTAACGACGATACTCGAGCTGCATGAACTTTATTCCATAACGACCCCGGTGCCTCATGTGGAAAAGCGCGGACTCACAATACACATTCAAGAATGCAACGAGATAGTTGCTGTTTGGATTATATTCAAAGCAGTCTCCAACTTGAATACTAACTGACGGCACGAGAAAACTAACACAATAAATTAGTAACTTCCTCGTTAAAAATCATCATTCAGAGAATTAAAATTTTCAGTAATGGAAAATAAACCGAATTGTTGAAAGGTAATAGTTTAGCCTTAGTGCCTTTGAGAACGAATGCAAAAAATGTTGACATGTATTTGCTTGTACTTTGTTAATGGGTTTCGTATGTGTTCTCTATTTAACTAGTAGAGATCACTCTTCAGGTTCCAGGAGGCAAAAGCAATGGTAAACCCGACAGAATATATTAAGTACGATCTTTTCAAATTATCATTAACACAGTTCGGGCTATGTAGATCAATCCCATAAACCCGTGTAGATATTGATCCTGAACTAACAGTAACTGCTCATTTGTTGTGGATCATCCTTGCGACGTAATGCGATGTATCCAGTTACTCTGACACTCTACACAAGATAGACAAGCAAAATAATGTTTCCAAATTCAAACGAAAGATCCCTGCTACTAAATCTGTGAGACACACTTTCGAAAGGAAAGATAAACACAGCAGCACCGACGACTTCGATTCAACGTTGGGCTCCTTAACGTGTCTTATAATTGAGCCCAAGACCCGATATATAATCATGGAGAAAGGGCAATAACCAACCAGGTTACACATACTGGTAAGTCTGTTTATTATGTAACTATATAAGTCGTACGTTTCTCGACTATGCAAGATACAGTCCAACCAGTCGGTCTGACCCATGGGTCCAAGAGGATTGCAAAAAATACATAGATGTTCACTTTTCCAGAGCAGTCATCATATAGGTTTTCAAGGTGTTCGCTCAGTTAAAACTTTGCAAAGACTGAGAAGTTGAGGATAGTATGAGCCAAGCGAGTGATTAAAGTTCAACTGAATTAGTACGACTATCCGTGGAAATGTTGCATGTGATTCCTCGCGGGATAATCCAAAAAAATCTTATTTGCAATTCTGCGCCCAACCTGGCCATGTGTTGGTGTCGTATGAGAACAAGCAAGCCAGCAATGTATTAGCTCACCTTCAGGGTCGTTGCGAAGGATAGAGAGAATTAGGCTCCCGAAATATATTAAGCCCTCGGTTTTTATTTTTTTTGCTTTTTTAAGTTTTTCAGCCTGTTTTAACATTCGACCATTTCGTGCCTGGTACATTCTATTCGCCATTAGCAACCTCCTCCTCTGGATGTATTAACACATCGGAGGCATTACTCCGTCACCTCAGCGGATTGTAATTGCTCGGATGGTTATTGACCAGCTGCCCATTGCTAACTAGCACGACGCTTAGAGAGGCTGTACATCGCCGGATAAAGATTCAGTCCATCAATGAGCTCATTCGCATTTGACGTGCGCGCGGAGGTTCCGAGCGAATTGTGTTGTCGATACGGATAAATGCTATAGAAGCAGATTGTTGAGTAGGTTTACAGTTCGATTGAAACGTTTGAACCAAATAGTTACCAGCGCCTAGTCGCTTACAGTACGCATAATGTGTAAACTTTGACATTTGAAACATAATGCTTAACGATTTTCCTCGTGTAACCATGTTGGACTGTGCATCCGAAGGGAGAAAACCACCTTGGAAATTATGTGGCAAGTGAACAAGCCCGACAATTAACTGAGTAGCGATTATCATAACGTTGACAGTTCAAGTTCCGCTCCACAGGTTAGTGATGAGAGTGAGCATAGTTATAGTTCCCATTGTTCTTCAGCTATACTGAGTTTACTGGGGCTTATGAAAACTCAAGTACTAAGCGGATTGAAGGTGGAATCGCAGAGACGCCTACCAGCCGTTGAGTTGGACATGGCGAATCTTCTGTTTAGACTTGGTAAAAGGTTAAGCCCAACGGGAGTGTTACATCCGTGTCGTAGGAAAGGAATACGCGCATGGTGACAATCCTGTTAGGAGCAATGAATGACTGCATGCAAGAATTACGATGCAGATCGTTATCATATAGCTTATGGCCACAGCCGCGTACACTGCGGTATGTACAAACGGTTGAATACTTCGATGACAGCCACGCAAGGTCTTAGGCATTTGCAAATCAATGCGAACATTGTTTGCAAAGCCGCACTTTTGACAGTGGTTAGCGGGAATTATTTGATGCAGTACTGTTTTAGTTTTCCTGCCAACAAGGCTGTTAGTGGCAAATATGTGGTAATGCCATATGTCAATGCTTAAGGTTGCGCAAAAATCGTTCTTTGAGAATCCGCACTTATCTCAAGCAGCAGATGTTCGGAATGGTCGGCGACACCGATAGCATGAGATGGATACTCCATCGAATACTTACGCAGTGCAATCTGTCCTATCAGCTACGGAAACCAGACTGGATACAGGAGGCAACACCCAAGTACACCCGTTTTTACTGTACCACTTGTTTATTAATTATTCTATCTGGTAACTGTACTGATGTCAGTTGCGCAAATATTCTTCTATCGCTTTCATTCAGATATGGATACTCAAGATTTCAGGCTGGCAGTTATCTTCACGTCGAACTGTTAACAAAATCATCAACAGCTCGTATTGGGTACTTATTCTCATACATGTGTAATTAGCTGTTAGCCTGACTTCCAAACGAAATGCACACACACTTGTAGTAATATGGTTCATGAGGTTTAATGTGTCACTATACAGTTTGTGGCAGATCACACTTAAGTTTGGACAAACGTATGTGCATGTTTTGTACTCGAACTGCCATTGGACACAAATGACACCAATCCATGTATATATGCATACCGAATGAATTCGACGAGGATACTATAACCACTTTTGTGCGGCTAACTTACTACACCGAAGCGGCATTATGGCAAACCGAAAATAATGCACATTACCAGGACCTGAAGAAGGTGCGGTTATGACAAATTAATTTTGATTTCAAATGTTGAGAATCCAAATCAAAGTTAGGCGGTGCGGATCCCGTTTACTGATCAATAGGGCGATTGCCCAGTGCAGCAGAATGCATTATTGCATGCAGAATAGAAGCACCATGCATACGCTCCCATTTGATTTACTTATCCA